>JAEQBH010004886.1:600000-805779 GCA_016808115.1 Tetrastigma voinierianum | reverse complement strand
GACATATAATGCTCAAAAGTACATGCGATAAGATTGAGAAAGCTCATAGCCATAAAGGAAAAAAGTCTCTCTTTATATCAATCAGATTACTTTCAATTACAATCAGTAGTGTCATCGATTACATCTTGGAAGTATACAGTACAAGCAGTTCCCTCAAAAAAAAAAAAAAAAACTTCGGGGAAAGAAAGAGGAAAGGAAACGAGGTGGAAAAGGAAGAAGAAAAGGGATGGAAAGTTTGTGCGGAAGAGGGAAAGCAGATGTGGAAGAAAGAAAAAAAGAAGCAAAAAAGGGGAGAATGAGATGTGGAAAAAAAGAGGAAAGGAAGGAAGAGAGAACGAAGGAGAAGGAGAAAGAGACGAAAAGAGAGGAAGAGAAAGAAGAACAGAAAATAGAAAGCGGCACAAGAAATGTACCGCCCTCCCCAGACACATTCCCTAGCACGAAGCTAGGGAATAACATGACTCCCATAAAGGGGAGACTAGGGAAAACACAGCTCCCTGGCGAAGTCCAACAAAGCGAACCAAGATCTTGAGTGGATCCCGGCGAAAATGATCAAACTTTGATGCTTCATCAGCGAATTCGATTCACGCACCCGGAAGGCGGAATATCAAAGTATAAACTCCAGTAGCAATAGAGCCGCCATTTATAAGAAGGCCAAAGCACTCGAAAATTCGCACAAACGTTTCAAATTCTCCATAAATCAGCATTAAAGACGCTCGCACCTTTCCAAGAAAATCAGAAGTCGAATGGCCGCACGCAACAACTCACTTTGACGAGTTCATCTACTCTGCACAGGCCACGCAGCTAGGAGTCAAACCCGGCTCGGTGGATCGCCGCTGAGGCCTGGCGGAGCCCGGTGCTTCCTTTGGCGAGTTCATCTACTCTGCGAGACCATGCGGCTAGGAGTTAGATATTTCGAGTACGGATGGCCCTGAGCCTCGGCGCCGGGCCAGTAGCTCAGCGAGTTCATCTACTGCGCACGGGCCATGCGGTCTAGGGTCGGATCATTTCGGTGGATCGCCACAGGCCATCGGCGCCGGAGCCAGTGGCTCACTTTGAGTTCGTCTATGATGCAGACCCTGCAGCGGCGTAGAGTCGGATCATTTCCGAGTTTGGATCGCGCTGAGGCCTCAGCGGGCCCGGTGGTAACTTTGTGAGTTCATCTGATCCTGAGCCACGCGGCTGTGAGTCGGATCGACAATTTGGATTGCCACGAGGCCTCGGCGCCGGGCCCGATGGCTCACTTGTGAGTTCATCTACTCGGTCTGACCCTGTGACCTAATGAGTCGGTCATTTCCGAGTTGGATCATGCTAAGGCCTCGGCGCCGGGCCGTGCTTCCTTTGAGTTCATCTACCGATGCAGACCTGTGACCTAATGAGTCGGATCGGCAGTTGGATCGCCGCTGAGCTTCGGCGGCTCGGGCCCAGGTAGCTCACTTTGTGAGTTCATCTACTTTCGTACAGACCCGCATGACCTAATGGGTCGGATCATTTCGAGTGCCGGATTATGCTGAGGCCTCGGCGCAGATCGGTGGCTCACTTTGGCCAGTTCATCTCTCGATTATAGGCCCGCCTTGACCTAATGAGTCGGATCCATTTCATTTGGATCGCCACCCAGGCCTCGGCTCCGGGCCCGGTGGCGGCTTTGGCGGGTTCATACGCTGCGATGCAGACCCGCGCTGACCTATTAGGTCATATCATTCGAGTGGATCGCCTGCCCCCGAGGAATCAGTAGGGGAGCCCGGTGGCTCACTTTGACGAGTTCATCTACCGGTCACGGACCCGCGGCCTAATGAGTCGGATCATTTCGAGTGGATCACCGCGAGCCTCGATTGCCGGGCCGTGCTTCCTTTGGCGAGTTTGTCTACCGGCCGCAGGGCCACGCCGCCTAGGGGTGATTCGACTTGGCCGATCGGTCAGCGGATCCCAGCATTTCCACATTGGCGGGCTCAACCGTTCTACACGGGCCGTGCGGCCTAGGAATCGGTTGACTCGAGCGAATCAGCCGACGGGCCTGGCATTTCGCGTGCGAGCTCGGCTACTCTGCGCCGACCATGCGACCTATGAAGTCGGTCATTTCCCGGGGTTATCGGCGTCGAGGCCCAATGACACAATTTGAAAAGCTCATTTGCTCTCGAGGCCGCCAGCCCCAGGTGGTCGGCTCGGGCTATTCAGCCCGCTAAGGCCTCAGGCCCGGGGCCTCGGCGGACCGGTTTGAGGCTCGGCATCTCGCTTCGGCGCTTAATTGGTTATCTGGACCAGTCAATTCAAATCAAGCGAGCATTGCGAAGAGCACAAGTAGGCGAAGAGAGTAAGGTGAAAAAATGAGTATTCATTAGGAAAAGGCTACGTATGTCTTAGGTCCCGAATGACAAAATATATATATATATATATATATATATATATATATATATATATATAAAAGAAAAAGAAAAGTATAAAAGTCGACATCGGGCAGGCAAAGACGTGCACAGGAGATCAAGCATCAGAAGGAGGAGCAGACGGTGAAGAAGGGGAGTGGGCCTCAGCAGGGGTGCCCGGTTCTCCAGAATAATCAACAAAGAAGGACCCCTTATCCTCCTCGTCGCTAGGAAGGTCAAAGTTGAAATCGGCCGGAATAGGCATTAACAGCCTTCTTTTGAAAGGCAAGCCACTCAGAAACCCATTGAGTACAAGCCTCGGCCCTTAGTCTTCCAATAACTTCATCCCGCTGAGCCACCAAAGTTATTTGCTGATGAAGGTCCCCACGCAGCCCGCGGCACTCCTCAGTCAGGCGTTCCGCCGAGCTGGCAGCCTCGTTAGCCTCGCGACGAGCCCCGTCCAACAGCGTCGTCTTATCACGCAGGTCGTCCTTGATCGCACGCAGTTCTTCCTTAGACTCCCGAAGCTCGCCTTAGGATGTGAGAAGCTCATCCCTAACCATCTGAAGTTCATATTGGGCGATTCTGACCCGTCCTAGCCTCTAGCAAGTCATTTTTATTACGGCCCCGTAAATCATCCGGCTTCGCCTTGACTAGCTCTCAAAGCTGTTGAGCCTCGTCTTCCCCACCCCTCTTGCCCCGGCGCGGCCAGGCGTGGTATGCTTCAATCAGTTTGAGCTTCACGCCTCCTCGGTCATACCTTTGCACACACGCGACCGCGGCTCGGCCAGCTCGAGACGTGAGGGAAGCCACCCTCCCTTGTAAGCCGGGCCGCTTTGGCGTTTAGTTTGGCCTTTTGGCGGAGCCAGCTAAATAATTAGCCACTGCGCACCCGTACATGTCGACACCCGTCTGAGATTCGACGGTCGACTGAATGGAATCAGACACGACAAGGTATGAGAACTTACGGAGGCGACCCCCTGGAGAGATAGGGCTAAAGCCTCATCAACGGGCAGCGCACTCGACCTCTTGAGATCAGAATCCTTAAGAATGGACGAAACTGCGCCTGCCGCGAGTTCGGCATTGAGAAGCAAGAGTCCCGGAAGTCTGCTTGATTTGATTCAAATCTTTCCTCCTCAACTCTTCAGCCCTTCGAGAAGGTGACCTAACCTTCTTTGTTGGCGGGTTCTAAGCATTAATGGGTGTGGCCTTAGCAGAACACTCGGCTGACCCCACCCGAGGACATACATAGCTGCGACGAGACCCGAGAATGGGACCGCGAACTCAAGTTTAAGACCTTAACCGAGGCGGCGCAGTTAGGTTATGGACATAAGTAGACGGAGAAGGCGAAGATACCCCAACCGGAACTAACCAAAGCGACGATCTTTCTCAGCGGAGTCGAGGTTTTTCGTTTCACGCTCAGGGGCTTAGGGACAACGTCTCCCGACTTAGCCCGATGGATTCCCCCTTAGTGGTTTGCGGCGGAGGCTGATGGCGGGAAAACTTTCATGATGGAAGGGGCGAGGCCTCGAAGCGGCGACGGAGGCCCGATGGGGCTTTGTGGCGGGAGGCGAAGGCTCAAGCGTGACGGCGACCTCGGCTCGAAGGGCCGGGAATATAGGCTTGATCGACTCATTGTGGGACGGGGAGGACACTTTCGGTGTCTGTGTATGATGTTATCTTGGTAGAGATCGGTCAGGCACCTAAGGAAGCATGTAAGCCCGTCTGAGAATTAAAAAAAAAAAATGACCTCACATAGGTTATACAACGAGCAGACACTGCGAAGATTCTCGGGGTGGTCGAGCCACGAAGCAGCCAGGTGTCGTCCTTGTCGAGGTCATATTCCCGGTCGACCACAAGCGAAGAAATGCGTCCCTTCCACGGCTGTGGGAAGAGGGAAGATCGGAAATCCTGAAGAGGCGCCCGAGCGCTAGAAAAATAAGGAAGCCCTCGGAGGTCTCCTTCGGGCTAAAAGGTAAAGGCTTGAGAGCTATCTTTGCAGGACATCGAGCCCCAGTCCCTAAAGAAAACTAACAAACCAACCAAGATACTGACCATTGGGCGCGAGTTGAGAAGGGTGAACATTGAAGTCTTTGCAAAAACCCCTTTTATGAAGGGATGTAGAGGAAGCGAGACCATTATCGAAGGCCTTCAAATAAGCACACCATCTTAGGCACGGAGACCACATGAAATTGATGTCGAGGGACCACGATGCCAAAGGGAGGCACGAGTAGCGTGCGCGAAGGTGGCCACGTGAGGGACCGACCTTGCTAGGTCCCACAGTTAAAGCATCTTTGAGCGGATCTTAGGTATTGACCCCGGGTATTTAATTAGGTTTACTTGCCCTTACCCTTGTCGAGGAAGAGGAGGCACCTGCAGGCCCGTCTCGAAGTTCAACCCAGGCCCGAGCGATCGGAACCGCAGCCGGTCGCCGGAATCGGCAACAATAGAAAAGTCACAGCCTATACGCGGAGAAAAGAACGGCCGGACCCGCAGTGAAATAAAATTCGGCCCGACCCTGACCACCCCAGCGCCTCGTCGTGTATCGCTCGAAAAAAGACCCGAGGAGACAAGAGCCTTGGCCGGACCCGAGAATACAACAAAAAGGCTATCCCAGAAAATGAAAGACTACCTGAAAAGGCTCAGACAGGAAGACTAAGAGAGAAGAAATCCAGAACTCCTTAAAAAGCGAAGAAAGGTCTCGGGATCGAGAGGCACACAAGGCCGAGAGGATGTCTCACGAAAAGCGAAGGCGAAATGAGTGGGAGAAATGGCGCAGTAGAAGGAGTCATCATTATCATAAGACAAATGTGGCGACTGACCTTAACTAATCCGGCCAGAAGCGGACACGTGCGTACCGTCTGGCTTGTTCTGACCTGCCCGTACACCATACCGCAGTGAAGTATTGTCGGGTTTGAAAAATAAGGCTCAGGCCCACTCGCGGGCGAGGCCCGGCCAATGAGAAGCCACCTTGAGCCCTTCGGCCAAACCCCGAAGGAGAGGCATGCGGGTGAAGCATTGGACCTTACACGCCGATGTCCAAGCCTTTTGGTGCTTAGGCCCGAGGAATGAGAGCCCAGTCAGCGCTCGGCGAAGGCCCCGATCATGGGAAGTCTCCTATAGATCTGAAAAATAGAATAATCCCACAATAATATATTATCACTTAAATCGGCAAATCTAGCGATAGGAAAGAAAGATATGCCGTCATCCAGTGAGATCAGCGAATCCCTTGATAAGGAGGAAGAAGATTATCCCAAATAATATGCTCTTTCTATATCTCATAAATCCGATGCATTAATAACAAAAAATATCCCATCGATGGGAATGAATCTAATCACCATCCAGTGGTAGAACATCTACTATAAATCTGAGGCCACCCCATCGGTGAAGGTACCTTTCGTACGCAAACATCGCCTGTAGCCCGTTACGCCCTACAGCGGTCTTTTCTCGAAGCGGCTTAGGCATCGGGCGACCGCGGGCGAAGCCGGTGCGAACCCACTTCTTTCTTGTTTTGCGGAGGTACCGCGTTGAGCTTGCGAGACCGGCATTGCGGCGATCGCCCGGCCCGGGCGATCCGAGGAGCTGCGGCCCGGCCCGGAAGTCGACCGTCGGTCGACCCAATGATCTACTGCGCTCCGACCGAGTTCGATTGAAGAAGCATCATGATATATATATATATATATATACGATTTTGTCACAAAGATCAATATTGTTGCAAAAATAGTTTACTACAAAAGTGTTTCGTCGACGTCGCCTTATTCTCGTTGCGAAAAGTTTTGCGACAAATAAAATGTTTCATCTCCTAGTTTCTAGAGACATAATTTTTGTGTTATATCTAATAATATTTTTTTCAACAAAAAATTTGTTACTAAATATTCAAATCTTTGTTGCTGAAAAATGCTCAATGATAATTAAATTGTTGCTAAAGTAGAGACATAAAACAATAAAGTTATATTTTATTGTCAAATAATTTTAAAATAAAACTTATTTTAATGCTAAATGTAAGATTATATTTAAATAGATATTAATAAATATGCTAAATGTATGAATTTTTCATTAGATATCCATGTATTACTCATAATATTTTCATCATTATTTCTTAAAATAGTTAATTAATATATTCCTAATTTAATATTTAATTTTGAATTAGAAAACCTAATTTTTTTATAACACATTAGAAAACCTAGTTAAGTAATTAAGTTTTTTGTGATACCTTGATTTATTTGTATGAATTAATAATAACATCAAAATGTGGAATAAATTAAGTATATTTTGATAACATAATTTTCATACACAATTAATATTTTTTTTTATCAAATACAAAGAACTTTGTTACATTCATATATACAAAAGATAGTAAACATTCTTGAAATATTCATCTAAACAAATTGAATTGAAATTAATTAAGTATCATACAGAAGCCAAAGTGGATAATATCCCTAAAAATCAAAAGTCATGTGCTTATCAAGAAAATTACAACTCTCATACATAAATGTGACTAAGAATCTAGGATTGTTAGAGTCTCTTGACTCTGGATTAACTCTCTAGTTGATCTAAGAACATTCTCTACTTCTATATCTTAGGGAATTAGTACACGTAGGATCTCAATGATGAGGGTGGTCGATGGCCATGACCTAGCCCTTAGATAATGTGACGCCCCAAAGCCCAGGTCAGTTGTGACAGATCCAGCCGCGGGGTGCTCGTGGATGTGGGTTACCCATTTCCACTCATGAAAATCGGGTAGAGTCTCCTTTGTCTGGGAGCTCTACCCAATTTAACCTGTCCCGATAATCAACAATGACCACCACGGGAGGTCTATATAAGGTAAAATAATGGCCACTTGGGCTGCATCAATACTCAAACATATAAACACATGACTATAAAACCATAGTCCGCAAGAGTTTAGAGTACATCACTCTTATACAAATAAATACAACCCATATATATTTACAAATATATATTAAAGCCCTGTCAGGCTTTCTTCATATGTCTGCGGTCCCAAATGCGGGTCGGTAGTGCGCACTGACTGTGCACGAAAGGGGTCCCAGCAGCGAACCAGCAGTGGTGTGTGTAAAATGCGCTATGTCTTGTAGAGTACGCAGCATTAAGCCCCAGTAATATAGTGTACCTATGGTACGGATATCGATCCACGGGGATAGGTGTGTTGACTATAGAGATTTGTTGTTCAAATATTATCTAGATATACGTAATGTGTGAAAGGGTACTAGTATCTGAAAATAAAATAAACAAGCTGATCTGAATGAATTACTATGTAATGGAGACTAGGGTTGTGTCTCCCCCTGCCACCTTCAATGGATTATTTCTTAACGATGATATTATTCAGTCTATTCATGATTTATTAACCGTGATCTTGCTTACGAGATACCCTCTCTCGAGGTGTATTCGCCTATCTCGCTAGTAGAGTTGAGTGTATCTCTACTCACTCGATACTACGAAATGCTTAAATGTTCTAACCTTAATTGCCACCTTCGGGATCGGAATATCTCTTAT
Organism: Tetrastigma voinierianum; assembly: GCA_016808115.1. Taxonomy (NCBI): domain Eukaryota; kingdom Viridiplantae; phylum Streptophyta; class Magnoliopsida; order Vitales; family Vitaceae; genus Tetrastigma; species Tetrastigma voinierianum. Next base: position 797,908 of record JAEQBH010004886.1, on the reverse strand, counting down.
TCTCGAATCAACCAAAGTACTCTACTCATATCCTAAACATCCTCATCTCTCGAATCTCGGATCTCTAGTATGATCATGCTAATGTTGGCGAAACATCACCATATAGTGATCCACATATGTAAGCGGATGATAATGAATCATAAATCAATGAATAATATAAATTAATAAACTTTAATCCATTCAAGCGTGAGGTTCAGCAAAGACCTAGATATAGATCTAGAACATCATGGAATAAGAAAAACCCGAGATGTGATATATAAAACATCAGTTCTATTATCTAAAACAAAGAAAAGTACAAATCACACGGAGCTCTTCTTGAATCGATGTACTCACCTTTCGATTTAGGTGCCACGGTTCGTCTGATTCCGATTTTCAGATCCTATAATTCCGTTCCCATTTTCCTTTTAATGAATGAGAGGAGAAACTTCGTGGCCCGGCGATGCGCGTTGGGTGATCAGCGGCGTTGCGGCTTGACTTCTTTATATGTTGACTTTCAGCGTCGATGTTAGGAGCGTCACGGCGTTGAGGCATCAAACGTTGGAACATCGTGACGTTCGACCATCCTTATGTCTCTTGCCTCCTGTTGCTTAAAATTGCTTCCAAAGCTGCCCTTTTGCTGATTACTTTTTGCATACACACGATCACCAAATCGGGTATCGACCACAAAAACTATGAAATTAAATATAAAATAGCAGTAGCTTGAAAATGAAGCGGGTATAATACGTGTTTTAGGCTTTTTCATCCACACTAAACTTAGTTTGCTTGCTTGTCCCAAGCAAGGGCGACAAACCTAACACACACTCAATATGTAAAAATTAACACGAAGGGATTCGCTTTGCTCATGTTGATAGATAGAGGATCAATTTGGAGCTATTCACACCTCTCTGGATATTTGAAGTTCCACGAGATTTGCGAAAGGTGTTGATGTTGAAAGAACTAGGTTGAACTCGGTGAAGTCGACTAGTACCTCAGTCTCTGATATATTCAATGGCCTTTCTGATGACCTATAATGCGTATAAAATAAATGACCTCCTAGTGTATACTTAAGAAGTTCAGAAGCGCCCCCCCGAACTTGGAGTTCGACTACTGTAATTGGGTAAAATCTAACTCTGAGGATCGAAACGCACCGTTTGCGGTATCTAATATATCTACTCATTACATAGAACAAAACTAGTGCCCATAAGTTTATGTTGTGTCATGACGAGGATTAGTTGGTGACTCCCCCTCCCGGGTTGGTTAAGGGCAGGAGCGTGGAGTTCCCCCTCGAGCGTCTACTGAACCTCGAGAAATCCCAAACCCTAAGGGCCCTAAGTGGCTAGGAAACTTCCATCTTTTGTCCCTAGGGTGAGTGAAGTCGATGACTCTCACCGGCCGGTTGGCTCGGGGCATTAGGCTGAAATGCCCCTCGGTTGTGCCGGGATTAGGTTAGGTTCCAGCATTACATCTCTAATTTTCTCTTTTTTTTTTTCTTTTTTTTTTTCATTTTGGGGCTCAAGGCAATCCTCTTTTATTGGCGGTGTCCCATCTCTTTGGTGTTAGAAATTCCCAAGGTTTGTTGAACCTTAGTGAGTGGGCTCGAGTACCTGGAACGCCACCACAGATATATATACGTGTGTGTGAGTGTGATAGGCTCCAGCCCGAAATGGTTTGTAGACCTTAGGAGGTGATTCACCTATACCTCCCATCTATTCAACCTAATTCCTAACATTCCAAACAACCAATGCAACCTTTCTTTATTGACACAAGTGGGTTTTTGGCTAAAAATTTGATCCTACTCTAAAGCACTTGGCATCACATACATGACTACACACCACTGACTACTAACCTTTACCCCTTACACATGCGTAAGATCTACCTAAAACGCAAACATGACTAAACACAAAACTCAATATCCTAAGATGAGCTTTCGTAAATGCAACTACGCAAAAATGTAAACTCTACGCAGAAATGTAAACTAACATGCATAAATAAAAATAAACTAAAGCACTAATGCGAAAATCAAAGCAAAACAGTACTAGTCTAACAAAAACTCGATCACCACTCACACCCCCCCAAACAAAAATATCCAGTGTCCCCACTGCGATAAGAAACGATGGGGTAGAGGAGCTCCCACAGTGATCGACGGGTCAACTGTGGTGGTGGCGGTGGCGGCTAGTGGAATGTCGAGAGGCTGGCCCGGGCTGGAGGTATGCTGGCGAGAGGCTCGTGGCTGGTTGGCGACCTTTGTTCGCATATCATTGTGAGCGCCTCCATTATCTGTGTGATGAGGTTTCGGGGTGCTCCACAGGTGCGTCGGAATGCATCAAAGCGCTGATGGTGAGCAGGGTCCTCGAGGTGGTGGTGGAGGGGCTATCAGTGAAATTTCTTTGTGGTGGTGGTGGAGTGGGTGGGACGAGGAGTGCCAGTGTCTCCACAGGGATCGCCCGAGTCCCAGCCGGGCACGATGAGTCGTGAAGCTGGAGTCTCGTCAGGGCTCATGGCGGAATCATAGACCCCCTCGGGTCGGTGATCACCTTCAGTTTGTCCCTCTTATAGCGATATGGCCTTGATGGGGTGTAACCACGCCTCACATTGTCATCTAGGGGCACCACAAGCTCGTTTGCATAAGCCATAAATGAGGAAAGAGGTGCCCCAAATTCATTACAGCGTCGGTTATGGAGGATGAAGTCCTCACATAACACCTTGACTATCGAAAGGAATATCTTAAATGATGGCATAGTTGATCGGGGCAGCAGGCGGTCACTTCACGCAGTTCGTCGTCGAGATGAGGCGCGACGTGATGAAGTGATGCCCGGACAACGGGGATCACGCCAAATGCGGCCTTGGAGTGGAGGCATGGCCTCGCTGTGAGTTTCCACTCACCAGGCCATTAGTCGAGACCCGAGATGACCTCGGGGTGGTCGAGTGCTCGTGAAGCACATCAAGCGGCTGCGAGGGACATGGGCAAGATCATAATAGTGATTGATCGACTCACTTGAAGTCGACCAAGAAACACCTCGCTCGAACCTTCTTGACAACGTGGGAGCGAGATTGGCGTAAATTCTCGCATCACACTCGTCCTTGTTTGGATAGGAGTGTGGTTGGCAAAGTGCTCGTCCATCCCAGCACCTGTCGTTTGCGGAAGAGTCGTCGGGGTGATGAAACCCTTTTCCTTGATAAGCGATGGTTCTTGCGGATGATCTGCGAGCCGATCGGGCCTATCATTGTGGCCAAGCGACACATCATAATTGGGGGGGTCACAATCCTCACTTTGGTAGACCCCTTTTTTGTGAAGCAACTTACGCTCTTGCCGGACATTGGAGGAGAAACTCAAACTCTAGGAGGGTAAGGCAATGAGAATTGCACAGGTTGCAACAAAATTTAGACAATTTGACAAACACCTAGAGTGCACTAGAAAAAGAAGACTAACTAAGTGCACTAGTGACCCTAAATGTGACCAAACCTAAAATAAACCGAAATGCGACCCTAAATGGGAACCTAAATGGGGACTCCTAGACCTAAGGTGATGACTAGACCAGTGCGAGACCTAAGTGGAGTGTAGTGTGAATGCGAGACCTGGGCAGTGGATTGGGTTTGCGATGGTGACGGTGATGAGTGCCGGTGGTGTGCAGAGAGGGTGTCGGAGGGCCAAATGCGGCCTCAGGCCGGTATGTGGAACTTCCGACGGGATCGGTGTGGAAGGTGCGACACGGGGAAAGCCCAGGGTTTAGCGATAATGGGGTAGGGTAGAACAAAAAATGAAGGTGATATGGGCCTTCGCGGGAACTAGCGTCGCGACGTTGGAACAGCGTCGCTGACGTTCAGTAGATTTACCAGCGTCGCGGCGGTTTGCCTTAACGTCGCGGCGTTCGAGGAGAATGGTGAAAATCGGCGTTAGCGGCGTTGGAAGTGGCGATCGCGGCGTTCGAGAGAGATTCAAAATCAGCGTCGCGACGTTGGGATCTCACGATCGCGGCGTGCCGGAGAGTGTAAAATCAGCGTCGCCGGCGTTCGGAGAATGTGAAATCAGCGTCGTTTGGAATCTCACGTCGCGGCGTTCCAGAGAAGGGTAAAATTGACGTCGCGACTTTGAGACGTCGCGACGTTACAGAGAAGGCTCAAAATGCACGTTAAGCAGCCCATGTCTAAGATAAGAGACACTTCCCTCTTGTAAATGTGACTCTCTGGACTTTTGTAATGCTCTGCATAAATGGATCCTCTCGGTCACCCTGCGTTCTGAGTCTAAAAGTAAGCAATCAGAGATACGATTACGGACTAAATCGGCAAGCCGACATATGGCGAGCGAATGATAAAAATTTAACTCGAGGAGAGGGAAAGTGCAGAAAAACTTGGGTTGCCTCCCGAAGCGCTATGTTTAATGTCGTTGGCTCGGCCCATTACGAATCTCCCGATTTCGGGGACCAGAATACTGTAACCTCTTCTTGCACTTCATCGATGCGATTGAAGGAATGATCTACTTATCAGCATGGCGGCCCCAATCGGCTTCAACCGTTGGGTGGTGGCTTGTGAATGTGCCTTTCTCGGGATGTAATCCTACCTTGCGCCATTGAAAAGACAGTAGCTGTGAAAGGTCGAACCACTGAACTTCAATTTTCGAGATAGTTTAGACGGAATTAAACAAGAGAACTTGTTGTCAGCCTCGAAGTCCTTCCTGGTAATGTGTTTATCGTGCCAGTCTTTTGTCTTTTCCTTATAAATACGGGCATTTTCATAAGCCGTTCACGGGTCGTCTAGTTCAGCGAGAACATGCGATCAGCTTCTCAGAGCGATTCTTTGTCCATGTTCAGTTGTCGAGTTGCCCAGTAGGCTCGATGCTCTAATTCCACTGGAAGATGGCATGCTTTGCCATAAACAATCCTAAGGGTGACACGAGGGTGTTTCAATAACATTCGGTATGCCCAGTGCATCTTGATCTTTTAGACCAATCCTTCCTAGAACTGTATCTTCTCTAGAATGGACTTAATTTCTCGGTTAGACACCTCTGCTTGCCCGTTTAATTTGCGGGTGATAAATGAGAGATGTACGATGGCGTACCTCGGCTACTTTGCGAGACCTTGTCGACCACGCCAATGCAGATGAGTACCATTATACGTGATCGGTGCTGGAGGGGTTCCGAATCGTGAGAATATGTGGCTGCGAAGAAATTGAGCCACTACCTTGGCATCGTTAGTGCGGTCGGAATTGCTTCAACCCACTTCGAGACGCAGCTCTACATGACCAAAATGTACGAGGTTGTTATAAGATGGAAATGGTCCCGTAAATCCATCCCGCGTAGGTCGAGCAGGTTCTACTTCCAGAATGGGGTTCATGGGCGGTTCGTCCTTTCTAGAAATACCCCCCATTCGTTGACATTTGTCACATGTGGTCTGAAATGATGGCATCTTTGAATAAAGTCGACCCGATAAAGCTTGATTGGGGACTGCCCAGGCTGCTGTTCTGCGGCCACGAATGTCCGCTACATGGTAGAGAGTGGTAGTGGTTCAGTATATTGTTCATTTCATCTTCGGGCACACATCTCGGATCACACGATGTGCGATTAATACGTAAAGGGGCTCCTCCAATAGTAGTGTTTCAAATGTCACGAAAAACTGGGTTTTTACATTTGATAGTTTCAGGACTTACAGACCTTAAATAATTCACATAATCGCAAACCATGGAAGCGCCCTCTTGTCTTGATAGTAGAGTTTCTCATCACGGAAGTCGTCGTTCTTGAACATCATCACGCACAGATCGATCGTGAAAGATGATGCCGCCTTGGAGTTCTCAGTGCCTTTCTTGTGCAATCTCAACATGAATTCTTGCGGCAAGGAACCCATAGGATTAATCGGGTTTGGCGTCTTTTAGTCATCATATTTTGATGAGCGAGAATGATCGTGTGGACCTACCTTGTTACGATCAAATAAGACTGAATTTGTCAAGCGAAATGATAGCGAGTTCTTTCCGGTAATGGCATGAATTCAATGAGCATCATTCAAAGTTACGCGCATGGTAGATTACACGGAAAATTTCTCTCATTTACGCTGACAACGCTGATCGCCAAAATAAGCTTGTGCGTAAGTTGAATGGAAAGGACGATCAGAGACCCGCGGCGATAGAAGGCGATGCGACATCCTTGACCGCGAAAATGCATGCGAACGCGAATCGAGCTCGTCGGGATCCCTTGGACGAAAGGTTGAACAACGGTTTGCAATGCGAGAGAAGTCTTTGATGAAGCGCTTATAGAATCCGGCGTGGCCTAAAAACCTTATGATCCCTTTAACTGATGAGGGTGGAGGTAATTTTTCAATTGCTTGATCTTCGCTAAATACTACTGTCCTCTTGTTTGAAATCCAGATGTCAGAGTACAATACCCTCATGCCATAAAATGGCACTTCTCGATTGAGTACTAAGTTGGTCTCCTCATCTTGCTCCAGCACGATCTGAATTTTTCCAACGGTTATCAAATGAATTGCCCGTCTGAAAAAATCATCCATGAAGATTTCGGTGTCTTCTCAACCATGTCGGAGAAAATGGCCATCATACATGCGTTGAAGGGTGCCGGCGCTGCACGATCAAAGGGCATCGCTGAATCTGAATGTCCATAAGGACATGTGAATGTCATCTTCTCGATCTTGGTATAGCGATTTGATTGTAAATTTGGAATATCCATCAGCGATAATATTCATGGCCAAGCTAATTGATCCGGTATCGATCTAGAAGCGGCAATGAAATGATCTTTAGTGGCTGTTCGAGTTTAGATAATCAATACAAATCCTCCACCATTAACTATTCGAGAGGCGGTAATATGTTATTCTCGTTCTTATGTGATTGTTCGCCCTTCTTAGGTACTAAGCAGGCTGGACTTACCATGCACTATACGAAATGGGATAGATTGCAATTATCTAGCCATTTCAATACTTCCTTCGGACTACTTCTTTCATCGTTGGATTGACCTCCTCTGCGCTTCACTGAAGTTTATGCCCGTCTTCTAATCGATGCATGCACATGAAGGGGCGAATCCCTTTTAAATCGGCTAGAGACCATCAAAGAGCATTTGTGATCTCACAGGACTCTCAATAACTTCTCCTCTTCTAGTTCGGTCATTGATCTTTGAGATAAATCCTTTAGTAGGGTGGTTGCTGTGGTATGCATCTTGAATGGCTAGGTAGGGTTTTGTTCCATCTTGAGGCGGTTGTTCCATAGGCGCTTCTGGCGTTTTAGCTCCTTGCTGAGATTCGAGTATTTCCTCTTATTGGTCAGAAAGAGTCCATCCATTCTTTCCTCATTATTCCTCTTTGCCTCTTCGCTCCTTGTTCTCGGAATCATTCTCTACTAGGCTAGCCTCGAAAGGGTCGATGAGACCACTTTGGCTAGACATAACCTCTACTATTACGCCATGAAGCCTGCCCGTATCACTTTAACTGGGATGTCTCACACTGACTTCAAACCGTTGAACGACCGTCTTCACCTCTCAATTTCAGTTCTCCCCCTCCCGAACATCAATCCATTGCCACGATTCTGACAGTCTACAAGATTAATAGGTATTTCTTTATCTTCTTCCATATCTAATCTGATGAAATGCTAGAAAGATAAACTTGTCAACCTTTACTAAGACATCTTCTATACCTCTCGGATGCTTCAAGATGCAATGTAGTGAAGTGTATTTGTAGTTAGATGAGCTCACCTAATCCCGAAGCGTTTAAAAATGGATAGGGCGTGAGATTAATGCGCACCCAGATCCTGAGAGCTCTCTCAGATGCGCATTTCCGATGGTGCATGGAATGAGTGGCGCACAGGTCTTTAAGCTTTTGCGGCTTTCCTCACAGTATGACACTACAACCTCGATTAAATTTAACGACTGAAATCAGCCAATCCTTCTCTTAAAGACCCAGAATGTCTTACGCCATTTCACATAGGCTAGGGCATGCTCTGGGGCATCAACAAATGGGATATTGATGTGTAAATTTTTTAAACACTTCCATTAATTTGGTAGGCGTATCAAACTGTTTCTTCTTTGAGGCGTTGTGGATATGGAATTGGTGGGTTGTCGCTGCTTGATGAGTATTTTTCTTGGTGTTTCTCACGAGGGCTGTTCCTTCTCATGATCATTTGCGTTGGGCGGTTGACCTTCTCAGCCTCACCTCCTCGACAATGGGGGTTGTTGCAGTGTTTCAACTCCTTACCCTTCTCGACATAGGCCTTTAACGTGTTCATTCCCATCCCTTCTTGGGTTTACTTCTGAATTGCTTGGTAATGAACCAGGTTGCCTTTCTGTTAGTAGATTAGCCATTTGGCCCATTTGTACCTCAAAGTTTCTCAATTGTCTTGACCCGTTGTTCAATTGGAGTGGCACATTTGCTCCTGTATTGTAGTCCTCATTCCTTGAAAGCGAGTGTGAAGGTCGACATTTGAGCGAGGGCTTGTTCTAAAATCCACCTTTTTCGGGAGGTGGTTCGCTGCTTCCCGGTTTGATGGCATATTATACGATTGTTCCTCCATCCATACCCTTGATTGTTCATTGTTTTTGATTCGATTATTCGCCACCCGCCAGCCTTGATTTTGGTCGATGGTGTTTCCCCCATCTTGTCCTTGTTCTTTGTGATTGGTTCAGTTGAACCTCGACACATCTTGGGCACCTTTCTGCTGTTGGTTTCCCATTGGCGTGTCTTTGTGTGTTGTCCTCCACGAATTCACCGCAACTCCGTGGGTTAGTGCGTATGGCATTCGTGGTTCTCTTCATGCAGTTAAGCGCAATGAAGTTGTGCAACATGATTAGCAGTTATTGAGAACCTCATTATGCATTGCCACCCGTGGCTTTCCACTTTGGGTGTAGTCTTCTCCACACAGGCCATTGATTTGTGTTGGTATGGCGTCGCTGAATTTCATAAGCAGTGCGTGGTTTCTTCATTAAAGTGCTCCTCCGAATTTGAGACATCGATCTTGTTCTCGTTGCATTCCTCGGACCATTATAGAAAGTATGGACTGCATCCATGCGGTCGATCGTGATGTGGGCACTTCATGTGATTCGTGGAAATATGTCCCATGCCTGCACTTGATTCTCCCCCTCTAGTTGCCGAAAAGTATTGATCTCTTGCACAAGTTGTGCAATTTTCGAGGGTGGGAAGAATTTGGTCAGGAATTTTTACACTAAATCGTTCCATGAGGTAATGGAATCTGGTGGCTGACTTGTTAACCAATGCTTGGCTCCTATACTGGTAAGAGTGGAAACAGTCTATTTGAGTGCTTCTTGATAACTCAATTGTGATCGTGTCGCGGACTTCAAGGAAGTTGGTCAAACTGCATGTTGGATCCTCATTAGAAGCGACAGTGGAACAAGATGTGTAGCATATGTAAAGTAGTGACTTATTTCGAGTTGTTTTGAATCGGTGAATGTACGATGGTACATGCGAACAACGGTGGGCGGTAGAGGCAAATACTCTAGCGGCATGAATGGATCATACGGCTGTATAAGCGGCTGGGTGCTTGATTTCTTCGTTATTCCATTTAAGCCTCTACGTGGCTCGTTTGCTCAATCTTTGAGATCCTGATCTTGTTGTTCTCCATGTTTGCTTGAATTCTAGTGTTAGTTCTCTTGTTCTCGTGCATGTAAAGTTCTTTATTTCGAGGATCGTAGATGTTTTGTCGACTGATCGATCGATTGCATGTACTCAAATCTAAGTGATCTGAGACAACAAGACCAGGAAATTACCGGCGCAGTAACATAAGTAAACAAAAATTCAGTGTATCTAATTGCTTTGTCTCTATATCACTCTAAGCCTATCTGACAGCCGGCGCCAAAAACTTGTGATGGCATTGGTGTGTAAAATGTACGCCTATGTGCTGAAGTGCAGCGTCGCCCCAGTAATGAGTGTACCAATGGGTACGGATATCGATCACGGGGATAGGTGTGTTGACTATAAATTTCTTTGTTCAAATATTATACGGATATCATGTGAAAGGAGTACTAGTATGCGAAAATAAAATAAACAAGCTTATCTGAATGAATTACTATGTAATGGAGACTAGGGTTGTGTCTCCCCCTGCCACCTTCAATGGATTATTTCTTAACGATGATATTATTCAGTCTATTCATGATTTATTAATGGCAAGGTGATCTTGCTTACGAGATACCCTCTCTCGAGGTGTATTCGCCTATCTCGCTAGTAGAGTTGACTGTATCTCTGCAGCTCGATTTACTCAGAAATGCTTAAATGTTCTAACCTTAATTGCCACCTTCGGGATCGGGAATATCTCTATTTCTAGGAATGTCTGACGAAAATTTGCTCTACTCAGTATCCCTAGGTATCCTCATCTCTCGAATCTCGGATCTCTAGTATGATCATGCTAATGTTGAACATCACCATGTAATTGATCCACGGATGTAAGCGGATGATAATGAATCATAAATCAACTAGATAATATAAATTAATAAACTTTAATCCATTCCAAGCGTGACGAGGGTTCAACAAGACCTAGATATAGATCTAGAACATCATGAATAAGAAAAACAAGATGTGATATATAAAACATCGGATTACATTATCTAAAACAAAGAAAAGAGAGTACAAATCACGGGCTCTTCTTCAAGATCGATGTCACTCTGCTACGATTTGGCGCCACGGATTTCTTACGATTCCGATTTTCCGATCCATAAATTGAACCATTTGCCTTTTAATGAATGAGAGAAACTGGAAATGCGGCGTCGCGGCGGTGCAGCGTCGCTGACGTTGCGCTTGTTGACTTCTTTATGTTGACTCCAGCGTCGAAGCGTTGGGGCGCTCAGCGATGTTGGAGCGATCGCGGCGTTCAATATCTTATGTCTTGCCTCCTGCTGCTCCAAGAAATTGCTTCCAAAGCGCCTTTTGATTGCACTGCATACACACGTCACTAAATCAAGGTATCGACCACAAAAACTATGAGTAAATATATAAAATAACCCACAGCGAAAGGCCAAGCGGGTATAATCACGAGTGTTTTAGGCACACTCATCACCCGCGACAATTGAGCAAAGCCCAGTAGTGATAATCTCTGAGGCTACTCCCCACCCTAAGTGCACATCTGATAGTCGCATAATCAAACACACATCGAGTGCAACATACACATGTACCTTGAATGTTTACATGCCATGAATGAGACTCGACTCACCATGCCCCATGTCACAGAGCTCTCATGGCTCCGTCGCTCGATATATCATTGGTGATATATCGAGTCACTCCGCGGGGCTAGGTCTCATGCATCGCATTGCTTGTGACAAGCCTCCTTTGGTATTACCAATGACAGTATCGGAGCCCTCAGGCTCCATTGCAATGCAAGTGTGATGGGCAGCAAATCCCAAGTCAATCCCGACTCCTATCCTGTTGAGTCTATGTGATAAACATGGTGTGTGTCTTCTTGACGGCCTTAACTTTTCGGGTGATCTGCAGATGTCTTACATCCATACGGAATTATGATATCGCGAGTCCTCTTACACCCATCGCCTCGAGTTCTCGACTCCCTCAGACATGCATTCTTCCATGAATGAAACCAATTTCCAAACAAAGGTGTTTGTTTTTAAGTGAAATGACCCTTGATATAAATAGTGGACGGACTCAGATAATCTATTTTGTGAACAACCCTCGTGTATATCAATTAGGTAGACTCAGGCGATTGATATTATATGAATAAACCACTCCCGATCTTATAATTAGACCAGCTCCGATAACTAATATTGTTGCTCCAACCCTCAGGAACAATTCTCTCGAGAAACCACCTCATGCCTTCGCTCCTGTGTTACAGAGACCTTACAGACATATGAAATGCAATGAGCCATTTCCATTTCTTAACCCGTGCGACTCATTTGAACATTGTCCTATATTAATCAAGCCCACGATCAACGCCTCTGCGGTGTTGATCCTAACCGTGTACTCACGACACACCATCAGCACCTAACAGTGTCGATCTCAACTATGCGCCGCTAATTCTAGGTTACCACTGGTCTCATATGGAATGCATGATGTCAATTCAAGCGCATTCATTGCTAATATATTCACATGCATATATATTAACATAATTAAATCACATAAAACATGTTATGCAAATTCCTGATCAATTACACAAATTAGCTCACATGGGCTAATTAACAAACATGACAATTCATTTTGAATCACTGACCATACACATTTTCACACGAAAAAATAATTAGTGTCACTATTCATGTTACTCTTCACATTACTATTCACACGTTATTCATTTTCTAGTAATAACACAAAATGACCCAAATCTTGGACCCATATAAAGCAAGGGGCACCTCTTACTGTGGTCCCTTCACGGTTCATCAGAATATTTAACGATACAAAAACACACCCTGAAAACCGAAGACATCATTCGGGAGCAACCAAGCCTCGACACGGTCAGGAATGCTGAAAATAGTCTCAAAAATTCTGTCATGATTGTCTAAAAACAGTCTCAAAAAATTCTTGAGCGTAAACTTGATCCCAAAGGATTCCAACTGGAAATTTGTCGAAAATAGTCAGAAAATTCCTAAAAATTCCTACCTTTAAATCAAAATTTGGCGAAATTTACGACCTTTCCCACGGCCTCTAAGCCAATTCGAACCATTAAATAGCCTTTAGGCTAGAAATACTTATAAATGAAAATTATACGCCGTGGAGTTTGGCTAAAGCTCGAATTTTGGTGTCCGTGTGTAGGCTACCGTCTTGTAGATCAACTTTGCCTTGATCCGATGAACGTAGTCGATTTTCATAGATATGAGAAGAAGCGGCGAAAAGAAGAAAAAATAAAATAATTTTTTTTTTTTTTTTTTTTCTCTCGCTCCTTTCTCTCTGGGCGCCCTCTTTACCCCACTTTTGATTGATTTTTTTATTATTATTATTATAATAATAATATTTATATATTATTGTAATTTTGAATACATGGTTCATATTGTTTCATTCGAATTAAGATTTTACCCCGAAAACAATTTATTTCTTTTGAGTTCTTTATTTTAAATGAACTTACTTAAGTCATTTCACGACACGAGATTTTCGTAAAAATCTAGTCCACGAAGGTCATGACGACTATCACCCGAGGAAAAATCGTAAAATATTCCGATTGTCGGAATTAATGGCTTTTCTGGAGTCACTAGATTTGAGGCAGATTTAGCAGGCGTGGTCAGTTTGTCATCAGATCTAGAAATTTAGGTTTTTCCAACGGATGCAGATTTTACCCTTTTTCAAAAAAATTGAATTTTTCTCGGGTTTTACAGATAAATCCAAATCTCAAGTTGAACACATGTGTCAACCTGCTTCAAAGATTGACCATCTTTTAACATCAATTGCCTTTACAACTTCGACATTCTCCTACAAATACAAAGAAAAGTTAAATAACATAAAACATAACGCAATTAAAAATAAATAAAAGTTCTAAAAATATGGTACATAAAATCTTTTATATTTAACTATTGTGCCACATACAATTTATGTTGATCCAACAATAATTTATTGCAAAGTGACATTATATATTAATAATTTACTTAAGTTTTCATAGCATGTTTTTCAATATGGCAAAATTTAACAATTTCATATCTATTTTTATAAAGTTATCATAAACTGTTTGTTCTTTCATAGAATCACAAAATATTTTAAAATCGATTGAATTAATTTTAAAATCATAAAATCTTAATATGAAAAATTAATTGTTTTACAATGTTATAGTTAAATTATAAGTAAAAAATGAATTGAAGATCTTTATTAAATACAAAAAAAAAAAAAAAAAGAGAAGCAAAAGATTTTATAAGAAAACTTACATAAGAAGTCTCATTAACTTGGTTTATTCAACAATGTTGAGTAGTCCATTACATTAACTTGCAAACTTCTATGTATCTTGGTACTTGTACACATTATGCCTGGATAACAACATGAATAAAAAAAATAAAAATAAAATGTTACAAAATAATGAACTATCTTTAATAACTTTGCATCCATGATTATTAAAATTCATAAGTAATCTCTCTAATTATTCTTCAAAAAAAAAAATCATAAGTAACCTAATAAAGATTATTTTTTAAGTAAAATTAAGACATATCAGAAAACTGTATATTACAAATTTCACAAGCTAAACAAAAGCCAAACATAAGCTTTTTGTAAGAAAACTTACATAAAAAGTCTCTTTAACTTGGTTTACTTAATAACATTGAGAAGTACAATACATTAACTTGCATTACTTATCCACATCTAGTCTGGTTAACAACATGATAAAAAATGCTAATAAAATGTTAAGAAATAACAAACTATTTATAATAAATTTGCATCCATGATTATTAAAATTCATAAGTAACTAAATAAATATTTTTTTAAGTAAAATAAAATAACCAAATTTCTATTTTGTATTTCTCGTCATCGAAAGTAAATCATTTGTTTGGTAAATAAATAAATAAATAAAATAAATATATATATATATATATATATATATATATATATATATATATATATATATATATATATATATATATATATATATATATATATATATTAAATTTAGGACTAAACAAAATAAATAAAAGAATATTCAATATTGTAATTCATATCAATTATTTAGTATAGAATTGTAATAGTAGGTATCATAGTTTTTATGTTCTTAGCAACAATTCTAATTATAATAATATGTGATTATAATGGAACCCCTAATATTTATAATCTAGTAAAATGTATTCGATATTTTCTATATAAGACTAAGTAAATGATAATATATACACACATGAATATTAACATGCCATCATCATGTCAATTTAATCTATTTTTTAAATTTAATTACATATCTCTAGATTCATTTAAACAAATAAAGTATTATGACTAATAAACTAATTCAATGCAAAACACAAAATGTACTTAATGAATCAAATTATAAAGTATATGACTAAAAAAAGAGAGCTCAAACTTTTATTAACCTCAATTGGGAATAATAAGTTGCTTAACAAACATTCAACAAAATATGGAAAAACAAATTGACGAACAACGAGGGAAATTGAGTTAAAAAATCTAGTAGTTAATTTCAACGTTGTATATAAAATTGATATTAAAGATAAAGAAAGCTTTGAATCAAGAAATGACAATTTATAAGAAGATATTCAAAGTTGTATAATTTTCAATACAAAGAAAGCTTATCTAATATATAGAAACCTTCTAATAGAAGAAAATGGTTAAAGATTCTAATATCGTCCTTTCCTATACCAAATTCATTTTTCATGAAAACCACGTTATAGAAATATATTAAAATACATTCTTTTCTAGTAAATTAATTTTAATATTAAATTAGGAAGAAACAAATACTATGAAATTAGTTCTCAATAATATAAGAACATATATAATAACATTATTATAAATAAATGGTATGTCAACTTTTGAAACTAAATTCAAACTTATACTTAATTTTATGTTCATATATTAAAAATAAGTCTCAACCTTTTTCTTATCTTATGTTTTAATAGAGGACGTAATTACTTAACAATACATATAGTTATGTATAGGAGAAATATTAATAGCAAAAATATCATTTTTTGTGTTTTCTATTCCTTATAGAAAATCTATGGAGTATAAACTTTTGCCAAAAAAACAAAGCTTTCATAATGGCTTGTAAAAAATTTGCTTCTCCTTTCTTATTTTTGTGTTTGAAATTGTCTATAACTTTGTCTCAAGGGTTCCACAACAAGATAACTACATCAAAGATTGAACTTGATGAAGATTTGATGAAATAGAAGTGAAGTCGCTAGTTGGACCAAGAAGTAGTTAAGATTAAGGTCGTCCCACAATGCAAGGACGTGTCAAACATGATATGTTCGGACTAGAAACAGAGCAACCACGTGAGTATACAGTTGGGAAACAAACCAGCTTAGCCTAAATAGGCCAAGCTCATTAGGGTCGCGAGCAAAAATAGGTTGGGCTAATTCGACCCACTTTTATTCGAGCTACTTTTGGATTGCTTGACCATTTTCTGTGACCTCGAGCCAAAATGGGTGAATATTAAAAAAATTAAAGTAATAATAAATAACAATTTACAAATTTTATATTTTGTAAATAAAGTTTCTTTAAATACTTATAGTTTATTCTTATGTTCTTAAAATATTATATAAAATAAATTATTTTATTATATTTACATATATTTTTTTTATATTAAATTAATTTTCATACTAGTATTGTTTTATTTTATTAATAACTATTCCTTTTCTATAAACAACTATTTTATATTTTTTATAATAGAAAAAAACTATTATTTTTAATAATTAGAAAATATTATTTAGTCATTAAAAAAATTTAAAATAAAAGTCAGCTGAACTTAAGTGCACATGCAATGCCATGTTCACACAATAATACACGCATCAACATTCCAATGAATAATATGTCAATTATAAATGGAATTCTACATGTCATGAAATGAGATGAGACTCATCATACCCTATGTCCCGAGTCCTCACCAACTCCCTCACACATGCTTATACCAAGTGTGAAAAATCGTCATTCTAGATGACATCCAATGATCATTTTCAAAATCAATTTCATTTGTTTAGAAACCAAAAGCTTTTTGATACATCACAATAATAATTTTATATTCAAAATCCATGCGCCTTTTTGTGGGTAGCGGATTTTTGGTGTCTCACGGCGGGCTCCGCAAACCCAGACACTTTTACGGCCTTTCATCGCAAGGTGCTATGTCTGACCATAATTGGCGGGGTTTTGACCCGAGGGGGGATCTATCCCGTCTTGTTGATACCCGTCACATATTTTCCGTTTCATGTAACCGTGCGACTTTGTTGGACGTTGTCCCATTTACCGAGCCCACCCAATCAAACACCAAACGCAGTGTCGATTTACCAACTATGCACTCACACCCATAAAATGCGATGTTTCCCGTGCATATACAATACAAAATGTCACTACATGTTATCTCATGTTACATGTATAATGAACACTACATGGAACAATTTATAACCCATACTTTATTCCAAGTACCATAGATAATTATATCAAAAGCATATAATTTACATCCATTCATGCTAATATATATAACACCAATATATCAACATATTTACAACACATTCAACATGTTATAAAATTTCCAGCAATAACACACAAAAATAGTCCACACAAACTAGCCATTCCTGGCCATAAATCCGGCCATACTCGGCCTTGGAAATAATCTGGACTCAATCCACACAAACGTTTCCTTTCTTTCTCCTTTTTCCTCAACACACGGATTTTCCTCCTCTCTTTTGTTTTGCCTCTCCTTTCTTTCCTTTCTTTTCTTTTTCTCCTTTCCTTTTTTTTTCTCCTTTCTTTTCTCTTCCTTTCCTCCCTCCACTGAATTTCTTCTCTCATCATCTATTCCTTGGTTTGATCCAAAAAACAGGAAACTTCCTCTCACTTTCCTCGCATTTCGATTCCATTTTCCATGTGTCATGTGTCACATGGACACATGCACTAGGTGGCAAATGTAAAACCTGGGAAAATTAGAAATTTTCAAAAATGACAAAATGATAATAATAATAATAAATTGCGAAATGATTCGAAAGCTTAGAAAATTATCACAGATCTCGGATGAAAGCAGTGGCGAGTTAAGTGCGTCTCCGCGAGAATCTAGTGACCTAAAAAAATTTTGTCGAATTCTGAGACAATCGGAATTTTTTTACGAGTTTTTGAGTGATAAGTAGCTAGTAACTCCAGGGACAAGATTTTTATGAAAATCTCGGAAGTCAGGAAATGGCTTGAGCTAAGTTCATTTAAAATAAATTGAACTGAAAATAAATAAATTGCTTCGGGGTATAAACGGACCCGAATGAGAGATGGACACATGGCAAATTTAAAAAACAAAAAAATCAAAAGATAAAAGTCAAAAGAAGGGGACGGACGAAAAAAAAAAAGGAGCGAAATAGAGAGAAGAGAGAGAAGAGAGAGAGTAGAGAGAAAAAACTTCTCACAAGATCTACAGGACCATAGGTTTCGTCGAACCAAGAGCAAAGTCGATCCACGCATGAGAGCTACCTTGTGGGTACCAAAATCTTGGAGTTTCGTCAAACTCTACGAGGTAGGGAATTTTGCTACTTTGGTTATTTCTAGCCTAAAGGTCATTTAATGGCTTGGGATTTTTCTTAGACGCCGTAAATTTCATTTCCAAATTTTTGGGACTAGGTGTAGGAATTTTTAGAAATTTTTAGGACTGTTTTCAGAAAGTTCAAAGTGAATTTTGAGGTAGTTTCGGACGGTCCGGACCAGGATTTTAGGTACATTTTAGATGATCTCGGTATGTTGAGTTTAGTTTCGATCTCGGGATTGACTTCTTCGGGTTTTGTGGTGTGTTTTGGTATCACAGTAATTCGGTGATGAAAAGTGAAGATACTAAGAG
The DNA here is from genome assembly GCA_016808115.1 of Tetrastigma voinierianum. Taxonomy (NCBI): domain Eukaryota; kingdom Viridiplantae; phylum Streptophyta; class Magnoliopsida; order Vitales; family Vitaceae; genus Tetrastigma; species Tetrastigma voinierianum. The sequence continues at coordinate 779,557 of JAEQBH010004886.1, read as the reverse complement.
GTGCCCTGTTTTATATGGATTCGAGATTTGGGTCATTTTATGTGTATTGTTAGAAAAATATATAATATGCGGTTGTGTGTCAAAATCATGTTAATATGTGTTTGTGTGATGTATTAACATGGAAATTGTGATGAATGGAAATTATATGTAGGAAATATAATTATCCGGAATTTATAAATGTTGCATGTAACATGACATAGCATGAAATGGCATGATTGCATTTCATATGCACGATCATCGCATGACATGGGTGTGTGTGCATGGGTATGGTCAATCATCATCAGTGTTGATGAATGGGTAGTGAGCTCGTACTTTGGATGACGTCCAATAAATGACTAATGGTACAAATCATAAAGTGAAATATAATCAATGTGTGTTGGGTGGAGAAAGAAGGGGGTTGTTAATCCCCTCAGGTGAAAAGCCTGGAACATGGGTGTAAGAGACCTGCGACGTGATCCAAAAAGTTTTGTATGGGTGTAAGAGACCCACGGCGTAAGCAGAAAAGTTTTGTTGTGAAAAGAAGACACATGGTCATGGTTATCACATAGACTTCGAGTTGTGTGATAGGAGTCGGGATTGACTCGGGATTAATTACCCATTAGCACTTGCATTGGGTACTGGTGAGCCGGTAAGGGCTCGGTATATGTGTCTCATTGGTACTACCAGTGACGGTTGTAACACTTGACATAGGCGTGTGTGAGGGAGTCAATGAGTGACTCAAGATATGGGCATGAAGACATTCCATGCATGACATACGACATTCATGTAGACATTTTCACTTAGATGTGTATGGGTTGGTTTGGTCATTGTATGAACACTTAGGTGGGGAGTAACCCTTGTGGGGGATATTAATACTCGGGTTTGCTCACCGTCTGAACCTTTCATGTGCGGGTGGTCTGGCTTGGTGACCCGCGTTCGAGACCGCACATATGGAAAGAAGTCGGATGTGGTTTTTTGGACCATATTTTGTATATGTATATTAGAGCGATCATTTTAATATATCATTTGTATAAAAATTCTTATAGTAAACTCTTGTAAACATATCACTTTATAGTAAACGCATATTCGGGGTATGGTTGAATGGTAGAATTGGTCGCCTATGACTCATAGAATGACTCGATTGTGGTATATTGAGCTGGATAGGTCATGATGTATTGTTATACGGGTTGTATTTTGGATAGAGCTTCCGTGCAGGGGCTCTATCGATTTTGATGCCAAATTATGGATCCCGATAAATGGGATATGATGGTGTGGCGTCAGGTTACCGGACACCCACCGGTTTTCGCAGGTTAACGGGTTGTCAACTGGATCCCCAGGATAGGGGTGTCACAACAAATTCCATACCACATGGCTCTCATGCCATGTGCCCTCCTCTAAGCTTGCCAAGTGGCATCCACATGGTCATGCCATGTGGCACCACTCCATGTGTCATTCGACACCCGTGCCTCGAAATCGTAGAAATTTCAGCTTGCTCCATAATCACGCGAAATTATTTGGGTAGCTAGATTTCGTGAGACGATTCCAACGGTGAAGTCTGTTTTGTCATCTGATATCTAGAAAATTTTAAGTTTTCAACCTATACTACATCGGCAAATTACTATTTTGCCATTTTTCCCCAGTTTTACAAAGGGCTACTGAAGTTGAAAAAGTGTTTTCAGACCCTAATGTAAGTACTTTCCACGACCTTGAAATTATAAGAATACAATTATATACATTATACCATGTTTGACTATTAATTAAAGTTTACTTAATATTTGTAGCTATGCTTTCATTCACTGTTATTACCTTTTATTGAGGAGCACAAGACTATTGGAAGCATTTAGGCAAACAAGGAACCTCAGTAGAAAATTTGGACCAATCAACTACATATCAAAATTCTAAGAAAGATGAGTCTTTGTTTGATAAAAAGTCCTTTGAAACTACAACATATGTTACTGCTGCTACTGCAGCAATGATAGATGAAGATAGAAATGATGCGTATGTCTCATCAATTAAGGTAAATTCAACTAAAATTAATGTTTTCAATAATCATATTTACATCTTTGAGAGTCAATTAACTTCACCTTATTTCATGTGCAATATACGAAATTATGGATGGAGTTTTAAAATTCAAAGGAAACCTCGAGTCAAAATTTCAATTATCTGAAGAGAAATTGAGAATTTGAATTGGAAGATGGATGAACTAAAACAACTTTTGTTAAAAGTTAGTGATAAGTACATTTATTGAAATCTTCTAATATTTGAATGATTTGATTTTACCTTTTGATTAATTATTAATTTTTTGTTTGGTCTATGCAACTTTAGGGAAAGATTTCAAATGAGGTGGGTGTGCATGATTCTAGATTCCCAACATCTAGCACAAAAGAAAATGGCAATATGAATGATGATCTCCAATGTTCAAATTTGAAAGGTGATGCATATAATGAAGTGGAGAGAAATGACATTCATATGGATGTGAACATTGGAATGGAACCTTCCACAGACCTTAAACACAAACACAAATACATATCCATAGATGGGAAGGATAATGATGATCCAGTTAATGTTAGGGATAGTGCCTTGTAAAGCATGAATTTATATTTATGTTTTATGAAATTAATAAAAGTGTCGTATTTATTACATTTAGCTATTTTGTGCATAATGTATGAATGAAGCGATCAGAAAATCAGTTTATTAATGCTAACCACTGCTTGATTATATCTTGATTTATACAAAGAGGATCGAGGTTATGGATTATAAATCTAATATTGTCGTAATAAATTAATTGAAGTTTGGGGATCTTCCAAATTAAATATACTTTGGGGCGGTCATTATCATTGAGAATGAAGTGACCTTAATCGGGTCACTAATGTGGCGACATTAAAGTGGAGCTCCATATATAATAAGGTTATATAGAAACGAGGACGAGGCATGATTTGAATTCTTTTAAATATCAGTTCTACAGAAATTAAGCAGTAGCAGCTAGATGATCATATGGGATGATCCCAAATCACGGTAGTCATAGACTCATGTTTATGTCTTGGGCCTTTTGGAGTCATGGGTTAAAGCCCGTTATGAAATGGGCCCCGATACTTGTGTCTTGAGGCCCATTGATGTATGCGGTTTAGAATGTGAACTATGGACATGGAATCGGCCCTTCACATGGGGCTGGACGAGTTGGTTCCCTTAAGTGTTAGTTAAGGCTGAGCAGTTTAGGCGCTCTAATTTATAACGGGTTTATAAATTAGCTGTTCACCTAGTGGATTAATGGACAGGATCGAGATATAATTAGAGGCCCAACAGTAATTTCACCCAGGCTACAGTTATGAACCACTTCTTGGAGGATAGAGCGCATGTAATGATTAAATCAATGGACACTCCTAAATTTCCAAGTAAAATCGTCTTGTAGAATGATTGATTTCAAGTTTTGGTGGAATAACTACGAAATTAATAAATTAAAATAATTGATTAAAGAGTTTAGTGGTATTGAATTTATTGGAGCTTGAAATTACGAGTCCATAGGTCCCAAATTCCACCTCCTATATTACTACGATGAGCGATTCATGATTTGGAATAAATTCACTCTACGTAGTAATTTAAAATGATGAGATTATTTTAAATTACAAATAGCAATTAGTTGTTATTTAAATTCGAATTTAATTCGTTTGCTCATTGAATAAGAAATAATACGTAAAGGGTGATAATATTTGAATTGTTATTATATAATTAATTCGTTTCCTTATGCGTAAGGATTTGAATTAAATTTTAAATATTATTAATTCATTTCCCCTACATATCGATAAGGATTTGAATTTAAGAATATTAAATATTACAAATCGTTTCCTTATCGATAAGGATTTAATTTAGAATATTAAATATAATTAATTCGTTTCCTTATCGATAAGGATTTGAGCGTCTATAAAAACCCAGCGAGGTATATTTAGGAATTGAAATTGGGTCTTTGAGAGAAGAGAAACCAAAAGAAAAAGAAAAAAAAAAGTTTTTTTTTCCAAACCCTAGTTTCCTAGAGAGTCTCTTCCCCTTAGAGATCCCTTGCCTCATGTGTTGAATACACAAGGTAGATCTAGGTAGAAAAACCTAGAGTGTATTGTTCCATATCTGATCGTTGGTGCCCGCTCGAGGAAGGAGGCGGAATTGAAGATGCAGTGCGGGGTTGTTTTGGCCCTGCGCTTGACAAAATCTCCTATAACGATAACAGGCATAGATCGATCTTATTTTGATATTAATATGTGTTTGCATGGGTTCTACTTGAAAATAGATTTTCACGGAAAAATTTTAAAACCCTAGTGCATTGCGTTTTGATTTTATTTCCATCGGTGGTATCGGAGCGGTCCATGTAAATGCATATTAATATATATATATATATATATATATATATATATATATATATATATATATATATATATATATATATATACTGCTATATATATATATATATATATATATTTTATTGTGCTTAAGAAAATTGTTTTCTTGATTTATGCATGAGTGGGCATTCTTGCATATTTTAATGTGATTATTTGTGTTTGTGTATGGATGGATGAAATTAGTTAATTATATGAATTGTTTTGGGTTGGGTTTCTTATTTTTCCTAGATCTTATATAAGCCATTAATGGCTTAGGATTTTTGTAATTTTTTATTTTTATTTTTGTATTATTGGTGAATGGGAAATTACCTGACGGGCTTGGACATGAAGATGGGCGGCTTTGGGAGTATGTAGTGCAAGAAGCCCATTATGTAATTTAAAAATTTTTCCCATTCCTTTTTTTTTCCAAAGGTTTGTAATTATTAAAATACCCAAAACACCGACCCGCGTTTATTTATTTATTTTACTTTATGTTATCAAATGTATGAGATGCGGTCGAATAACATGCCCATGCATATAATATGTCATACATGAATACCCCACCATATTGTATCATACATACCATCCTTTAGAAACATGTTCTATTAAGGAATGTTTGTTTATTTACCTCCTGAATAATAATAAATTAAATAATGGATATAGTTTAATAGTTAAACTTGGTAATTTCGATTTAATATTAATTTGGGCTTGTGATTAATAGTTAGGCCCGTTTAACCTAGATTATTCAATTTTAATAAAATGATTGATTTTGTTAAAAGATGGTAAATAAACAATAGGCCCCAATAAGTTGGACTTAAAGTTAGTTAATTAGGCCCTTTTAAGCAGAAGTAGGTTTATAAATTGGTTAGGCCCAATTAGATTGGATTAGTTTTAACTAATAAACCTAGACTGGTCGTTGACTCTATCGCCTATTTAATTTAATAGAATTAGATTTACTTATCACCTAGTGGTTAATTATATAGGATATAATAATTTGCTAGGATTATAAAACATATGATGTTTATAACTAGAAAATACATAAGTTTAAAATATTAGTGGGAGAAGGGCGTGACGATGTGCCACATGGTCTCCATCGTTAGTCCCAACAGTGAGGTTTTAGGTGAGCGCCTAGTGATGCCTTGATTACGTCCTCCTACGGAGGGTGTCCACAGGCCTAAAATCATCGTTGCACTTCCTTTGCGATGGGAGGTTTGGATGATGTATTCCAAGATTATTCCACCCTCGGCAATCTTGGGTTAAGTTGTTAGAACACGAAGCGATTGGTCACACTTAAGAAGATACAATTAAGCGGTTAATTGTATCTTAGTAGAAATAAGGTAGTTAATAAATGAGGAAAATATGAGATTATTTTGAGTCTCATTAATTTGAGATAGTCTCGAATTTAATTTATAATTAGTATGACCTACACGGCGGCATGTGGTGTAGGTTAGCTACCTTGGATTAGTATTTTTTGTTTTATGTGTTTTAATTTCTATGCATTCATGCATCATGTTTTACTATTCAAAATATATTTGATGTTTCAATACACTATCTAATAAATACGTTTTATTTAATTAATTTCAGAAATAATATGCACTTCGAGCCACATAATTGCTTTACTAGCGAATGAATTACATGCTTAGCGATAATTTTGTAAAGTGGAAAAGTAATGTTAATATCGTCTTCAGTCTGCTAGAACAATAGATTTGTTGTTCTCAACGAGGGAATGTCTGCGGAACCTGCGGTAATCTGCATTTCGTGGTGTCACGAGAACCATATGAGCGTTAGTTGAGCCAATAGCAAAGCCAGGGCTTATATGCTAGCCGGCATGTCGAGGCAGCGACAAAACATGAAAGGATGGAAGCGCCGGTGAGATTATGGATTCTCTCGAAACATGTTCGAGCAATAGAGCGGTCGCGTCATGAAGCTACTAGAAATTACATGAGCGAAGATGAGTAAAGTACTCACATTCGTGACCATGTTACGAACATGGCTAATTATATAAATGGTGAGCTACGGGGCCATAGATGGCGCGCCTAGTGAGTATATCTTGGATTCACACCATCTGATTTCCTTGGTCCACTAGCAACTATGTTATGAACAAGTTGGACTACAATGTAACCCAGTTGCTGAATGAATTGCAAACCTTGGAGGCCATCTCGAAGACAAGGACTAAAAAGGCTGAAGCAAATGTTGCTAAAACCAAGGCCTCATCCTCTTCTAACAATAAGAAGAAGAGGAAGAACAATAAGGGTGCCTCTGCGGGAAAGGCCAGAAGAAAGAATGGAGGCTGCTCCCAAGCAAGCGTAAGAAGAAGGGCTCCAAGAAAAAGCCCCAAAGGAAAATGCTTCCATTGTGGAGTCGATGGAGCATTGGAAGAGAAAGCGTAACAAGTATCTCCGGCGGAATGAAAAGGTAATTTGATTTCTTGGTTTTAGAAGCCAATTTAGTGGAAGTTGATAGTCAATCTGGATAATTGATTCGAGGGTCCACTAACCCATATTTGTTCTTCTTTCTAGATCTTGGATTCTTCCAAGGAGCTTCTTGATGGGGAGTGCTTTCGATGGTAGTCGAAATGGGCGGCAGTGTCGACGATTCACCGATGGGGCTGTTCGTTTAAATTAGGGAATAAATTTCTTGTTTTTGAACAATGTTTTATTGCATTCTGATTCGGGAGGCTGATTCGAGTTTCTAAGTTGTATGAACAATTGTTCTTGTTTCATTTGATAATGTCAGTTGTTATTTCGAGGAAATGGTTTAAACATTTGTCATGCAAATGTGAAAATGGGCTTTACATTTTAAGGCGAACAATTGACGCTCCTTAACGAACTATTTAGAGTAGAACATCCTAAGCCTAAGAAGCAAAAGATTCTTGATAATGATGACACGTACTATGGCACCTAAGGTTAGGGCGTATAAACTGGATAGGATTAACGGTGGTAAAGGATGGTCCTTTAAAGAGCTAAAGTTGGCAATCTTCCGATTACGTGAATCACATGCAGAGCAAAATGACTAGAGATCTTTTTCTCGACAAAGGCTTTAGAAGCGAAAGACCACTTGAACTTGTACATTCAGATGTACGCGAACCTGCGAATGTCGAATAGAAACGTGCGAATGCCGTCACTTTCATTGGCGAAGCTATTCTACAGGTCGCAGTATGTTTACTGTCTGAAGGAAATGCAGAGCTTTTGGAAAGTTTAAGGAATTACAGCGAGAAGGGAAATTTGAGAAAGAACGACTAGGTAAATCGTGTGCCTTCGATCGAGATCAAGGTGAATACCTTGATACGGAGTTGGATCACCTAATTGGGCAGCATTGTATTCCGACTCACGGCACAGGCGCCCGCAGCCGAGCGGCATAGCGAAAGAAGAAATGTCAGACAATGCTTGACATGGTTGGAGTGCATGATGAGCTACTCCTCATTTGCCTTATCATTACGAAGGATATCGTTTTATATGCAGTCTACATTTTGAATGTAGTTCCCTCTAAGTCTATCCAACAAACACCTTAGAGTTATGGAGTGGTCGTAAACCCAGTTTACGTCATATCCGTATATGGGGGTGTACGGCATGTCTTCGAAAGGAAAGGCAGGAAGCTAGAGCACGTAGTGAAGTAATATGCATTTGTTGGATTTACCCTAAAGGCACGAGGAGGTTTGTTCTACAATCTCGAGAACAAGAAAGTATTTGTATCGACAAATGCTACCTTTCTTGAAAATGACTACATGGCAAACTTCAAACCTCAGTAAGGTTGTACTGAGGAATTACAATGCGATCGGATCGGACCAGGCTATTAGCAGATTCTTGGGAGCGTAACAAAGACTATATCCTATACGAGGATGTCATTGCACCTCGGCGTGGTGGGAGGTTTCTAAGTATTAATTCGCTGCGGTAGGTGAAGCAAATGTTGTTATGTAGATACTAGTGATGACGATCCATTGTCATCTGAAGCATGCGATGGATGATCTGATAGAATAGTAGTGACAACCATGGAGCAGAAATGAATCTATAGATTCCAGTGCATTAAAGAGACTTAATAGATCTTTGAGTTAGTCGGGCCCATTGGAGTGCAAATGGATACATAAGAAAAGAGGTGCTATTGGATGGGAAAGTGGAGACTTTCAAAGCACGACTGTAATGGTATACAAAGGAGGAGTCGATTATGAAGAGACTTTCTCCCATTAACTATGCTTAAATCATTATCCTTCTTTCATTGTATTTGCTCTTGATTATGAGATATGGCAAATGGACTTGAAGACATCCTTTTTTGAATGGTTATCTTGTTAGAAAGCACATTTATATGATGCAACCGGAGGTTTTCATAGTTGAAGGCGAGAGCGGAAAGTCTATATTTGCTTAGGTCCATTTATGGGCTTAAGCGAGCTTCAAGATGGAACCTAGGTTTGATGGGAGCGATCAAAACCGGTTCCGAAGCTAATATTGATGAACCTTGTGTTTCGTACATGAGAAGAAGTAGTCTTTTTAGTCTTTGTGCGTAGATGATATCCTATACATTGGGAATGATATAGAGTTATTGTCGTAAAAGAAATGGCTAGTCGAAAAGTTTCAAATGGTGGGATTAATGAGTTATGTACTTGGGATCCAATCATAAGGGATCGCAAACGGACTCTGGCCTTGTCTCGACATCTTATAGTGATAAGGTCGCGCTTGGTTTTTCTATGCGAGAATTCGAAGGGTCAAACTCTGGGCCGGAGCATGGAATTATCCTCTCTAGGAAGCCGGTGTCCTCGACACCTCGGGAAGAAAGAAGACATGAGACGGGTTCCTTACGCCTTTCGGTGGGGCCTCATGTATGCCATGTTGTGTCTGAAGGTGGACATGCTGTACGATAAAAGTATCGTAGATTGCAATCCAACCTTAGGTTAGCGCCTTTGAATTCTGTTAAAGCACATTCTCAGTACCTTAAGAGAGCGAGAAACTATATGTTGATTTATTAGTCTTGACTGAATCCCATAGGATATAAGTGACTTCATGTCGAGACAAGGGCGGTCGAAGTCGGCGTGCGGATTAAATATTACTCTTGAGTAATTAGGTATTAGTATGGAGAAGTGTCAAACAATCAGCATCGCAATTCTACCATGGAAGCTGAATATATAGCGGCTTGTGAAGCAGCTAAAGAAGCGGTCTAGCTCAAGAAGTTCATTACAGATCTAGAAGTTGTTCCAAATATGGATAAACCCATAGTACTTTACTGTGACAACAGTGGGGCTATGGCAAACTCCAAAGAACCAAGAGTCACAGAAACATAGAGGAAGTATCATCTTATTAGAGAGATCGTGCACCGGGGTGACGTGGCTGTTATGAAGATAGCTTCGCAAGACAACCTTACGGATCCGTTCACCAAGACGTTACCTGCAAAATCGTTTGAGGGTCACTTATCTGGGATGGGTTTAAAAGACATGTCTCAAATGCTTTAGAGCAAGTGGGAGATTGTTAGGGATAGTCTTACGTAAAGCATGAATTTATATTTATGTTTATGAAATTAATAAGTTTCGTATTTATTACATTTAAACTATTTTGTATAATGTATGAATGAAGCGTCAGAAGAAAATCAATTTATTAATGTAACCATAACTTGATGTATAACAGTTATACGAGAGGATCGAGGTTATGGATTATAAATCATATTGTCCCAGTAATAAATTAATTGAAGTTTGAGGATCTTCAAAATTAAATATTACCCAGGCGGTCAGCTATCATTGATAATAAAGTGACCTTGTCAGGGTCACTAATGTGCGCATTAAAGTGGAGGCTCCATATATAATAAGATTATATAGGAAACGGGACAGCCTTGATTTGAATTCTTTTAAATGCAGATTTGTCGAGAATTCTTATTGTAGCTAGATGATCATATCTGAATCGATCCTCAATCTGAGTAGTCATAGACTCATGTTTATGTCAAGCTGGGCCTTTTGAGTCATGGGTTAAAGCCCGTTATGGGGAAATGGAGCCCAAATACTTGTGTCTTGGAGGCTATTGATGTATCTGTTGGGAATGTGAGCTATGGACATGGAATCGACCCTTCCTATGGAAGTTTGGACCGGTTGGTTCCCTTAAGTGTTGGTTAGGCGAGCAGGTTTAGGCGCTCTAATTTATAACGGGTTTATAAATTAGCGTTCACTAGTGGATTAATGGAACTTAAGGATCAAGATATAATTAGAGAGTAGCTTGATGAAGATTTCACCCGGGCTACAGTTTATGAACCACTGGCAGGATAGGCTGTGTAATGATTAAATCGATGGACACTCTAAATTTAGAGTAAAATCGTCTCTTTGTAAGGACAAGAGTTCAATTTCAAGTTTTTAGTGGAATAACTGCGAAATTAATAATTAAATAATTGATTAAAAGTTTAATTAATTATTGAATTTATTGGAGCTTGAAGTACAGTCCATGGGTCCAAATTCCACCTCTGTATTACTCGATGAGCGATTCATGATTTGGAATAAATTGCACTCTGTAGTAATTTAAAATGATGAATTATTTTTAAATTACAGTAACAATTAGTTGTTATTTAAATTCGAATTTAATTCGTTTGCTCATTGAATAAGGAAATAATCTGTAAAGGGTAATAATATTTGAATTGTTATTATATAATTAATTCGTTTCCTTATCTGATAAGGATTTGAATTAAATTTTAAATATTATTAATTCATTTCCTTATCTGATAAGGATTTGAATTTAAGAATATTAAATATTATTTAATGATTTCCTTATCGATAAGGTTGAATTTAAGAATATTAAATATAATTAATTCGTTTCCTTATCGATAAGGATTCAGCGTCTATAAAACCCAAGCGAGAGGTATATTTAGGAATTAATTAAGTCTTTGAAGAGAAACGAAAAGAAAAAAGTTTTTTCCAAACCACTGGTTTCTGAGAGTCTTCCCCTTAGAGATCCCTTGCCGTGTGTTGAATCTGCGAGGTAGATGCAGGTAGAAAAAGGCCTAGGTGTATTGTTCCAGATCTGAATCGTTGGTGCCCACACACCTCAAGGAAGGAGGGCGGAATTGAAGACCCTGGTGCAGGGAGTTGTTTCAACCCTCTCTTGGCTAACAATCTCCTATACTTGATGCAATTATAGATCTGATCTTCACCTTTTGATATTAATATGTGTTTGCATGGGTTCCTGCGAAAATAAGATTTTCTGGAAAAATTTTAAAACCTAATTCCGCTGCGTTTTGATTTTATTTCCATCGGTTAATGATATCGCCAAGTTGTTTGGTTCCCCAACCATGCCAAGTGAATTTTCAATCTATGTTATACCACACCACCTTTCTTCTACAATCTTCAAGAAGAGACGTCAAATTAAAAAATCTCGAATTTTTCAAGATCCTTTAATCCCTTGCGTTCAATCTCTAAAGATGCATTAGAGTCCTTTCGAAGGTAGATGACTCAAGACCAAGAGTAAGTTATAAACAATTTGAACTTGTACATTTTTGTATTTCACAATTTATTAAACCAGTTAATGATCTATTTTACTTTGATGTTGAAGGTCTACAATTGGCGGTGACTTCGACATATTTGATTGGCGATGGTTGTCACTGCCTCATGGCTCATGACTAAATGACACGGTACGTAATTAGTCATATTTTTAATTGAGATTAAAACCAAAGTATGAAACTAATTTATTTATTTTTCATTGTTAACACATTGATGTTGCGTTCTTCTTCTTTCGTAAGAGACTAATGCAAAATCCTCATATTTTCTCCCATAAGTTTACTTTTGTACACACTATGTTTTGGGTATGTATAACTTCAAATTATGTTCTTATTTAAAAAAAATTTGTAATAATAAAGCTTATGATGTTGATGATTAACTAATATACGTTTTCTTTTATATATGTAGCAAAATGCTCATTCAAGATGGAGTGAACATTGTAAAAAATGGAATCAATTTAGATTGCTTGAAGATAACATTCTTGTTGATTATGCTAAAGGTTATCGACCCCTTCATTCTCTTAAATGGTCTGATGTTGATTTCGTGTACGTCCTAATCAATGTTCGGGATAGTCACTGGGTCTTGGGAGTTGTCCACCTTGCACGAAGGATCATATATATATATATATATATATATATATATATATATATATATATATATATATGACTCATTGGTTGGCATAAATAAGGATGCAAGGTTTCAAGGGAGCATTAAACCATTATCAAAATTGTTACCACATTTATTGAATTCCAAAGCATATTATGCGATTCAAGGGTGATAGTGATGCTAATAATAAGGAATGGGATATTGAACGGTTGAAAGACATTCCTCAACAAAAAAATTCGTAAGTAATTTTCATATTTACTTTGACTTCTTGTTATTAATCTTTAGTAATATATCTAACATTAGTTAATGTGTATCATGTAGTGATGACTGTGGGATGTTTGTGATCAATTATGCTGAGTACTTAATGCACAATCATCTATTTGATTCCCTTTCAAGTGAGATTATGGATTGGTTCCAAGAGAAAATGGAAACTAAATTGTTCTACACGAGAGATTTGCCTATGTAATTAAGTTGTGATGATAAGGAACATTTTGTTTGGCATGGTTAGCCAATTTGTTATATGTAATTAAGTTGTGAAATGTATAAATTTATTTGTATGCAGTCTTAAGTTGGGAAGTTTGTGATTGAATTTCTGAGTATTGTAAAGCTATTCAATTTCTACAATATTCCATAGCTATTTATTCCAGACTTAACTATCGTTAAGTTACAACTTAAAGGGGGTTAAGTCAAGGTACTTGCATCAGTAGCTATTTATTATGGACTTAACTATCGTCAAGTTACAGCTTGAAGGTAGTTAAGTCAAGGTTTTGAAATCAATAGCTATTTATGTTGGACTTAACTACCTTCAAGTGAGAACTTGAAGGGAGTTAAGTAAAGTTCCTTAAATCAGTAGCTATTTATTCCAGACTTAACTAACATTAAATTACAACTTGAAGGGGGTTAAGTCAAGTTACTTACATCAGTAGCTATTTATTCCAGACTTAACTAACGTTAAGTTACAACTTGAAGGGGGTTAAGTCAAGTGACTTGCATCAGTAACTATTTAAAATGGACTTAACTATCGTCAAGTTACAACTTGAAGGTGGTTAAGTCAAGGTTCTGAAACCAATAGTTATTTATGCTGGACTTAACTACCTTCAAGTGAGAACTTGAAGGGAGTTAAGTAAAGTTCCTTAAATCAGTAACTGTTTATTCTAAACTTAACTATCGTTAAGTTACAACTTGAAGGGGGTTAAGTCAAGGTACTTGCATCAGTAGCTATTTATTATGGAATTAACTATCATCAAGTAACAACTTGAAGAGCGTTAAGTCAAGGTTATGAAATCAGTAGCTATTTATGCTAGACTTAACTACTTTCAAGTGAGAACTCACTTGAAGGGGGTTAAGTAAAGTTCCTTAAATCAGTAGCTATTTATTCTAGACATAACTATCGTTAAGTTACAACTTGAAGGGGGTTAAGTCAAGGTACTTGCATCAATAGCTATGTATTATGTACTTAACTATCGTTAGTGGAAAGATGAATTTTTCTGTACCAGCTGGAAGATCAAATTATTTATCTCTACATATGGTTGCATTCTACATTAAAAGAGCTTTCCAACAACATCTCACACGCCCAAATCCGAGTTAAATCGAAAAAGTTATGGCCCGGAGAAGAAAACTAGTTGTTGAACATAACCCAATGTCGTGACACACACTAGGTGTGTCGCACCTAGTGTTGCGACACACCCAGAGTGTGTCACGACGTTGGGTTATGCTCAACAACTTGTTTACTTTTCTAGGCCATAACTTCTTCGTTTCAACTCGGATTTAGGCGTGTGAGGTGTCGTTGGAAAGCTCTTTGAACATAGAAAGAGCTGTGAGACACTCGTTCCACTCTCCTTTTGGAAAAATGTTGATCATTTCTTGTCAAATCACTTGCTTTCCATCAAGAGTCCTAGAAAACTAAGTTTAGAGGAAATGTTATAAGTTTTAAAAAAAAAATTAATCCAAAACTCTTAAACCTTGAAGGAGGTTAAGTAAAGTTTCTTAAATTAGTAGCTATTTATTATAGACTTAACTATCGTTAAGTTACAACTTGAAGGTGGTTAAGTCAAGGTACTTACATTAGTAGCTATTTATTATGGACTTAACTATTGTCAAGTTACAACTTGAAGGTGGCTAAGTCAAGGTTCTGAAATCAATAACTATTTATGCTGGACTTAACTACCTTCAAGTGAGAACTTGAAGGGAGTTAAGTAATGTTCCTTAAATAAGTAGCTATTTATTCTAGACTTAACCATCGTTAAGTTACAACTTGAAGGGGGTTAAGTCAAGGTATTTGCATGGGTAGCCATTTATTATGGACTTAACTATCATCATTAGGAAGATGAATTTTTTTGTACCATCTGGAAGATCAAATGGTTCAAATCCACATATGGTTGCATTCTAAATTCAAAGAGCTTTCCAACGACACCTCACACACCCAAATCCAAGTTAAAACAAAGAAGTTATGGCCTGAAGAAGACAACAAGTTGTTGAGCATAACCCAATGTCGCGACACACACTAGGTGTGTCACGACACACTCTGTGTCACAACACTAGGTGCGACACACCCAAAGTGTGTCACGACATTGGGTTATGCTCAGCAACTAGTTTTCTTCTCACGTTCATTTAACTTAGTTTGGGAAGTAGTGTCGTGAAAGATCTTTGAATGTAAACTCTGACCATGCATAAAGTTGAACCATTTTAACTTCTAGATGGTACAGAAAAATTCATCTTTCCAATGACGCGTTGTGAGACACCTAGTTGACTCTCCTTTTGGAAATATGTTGCTCATTTCTTGCCAAATCACTTGCTTTCCATCAAGAGGTCCTACGAGCTAACTTTAGAAAATGTTGTAAAGTTTTAAAAAATATTTTAATCCAAAAATCTGAGAACTTAAAGGGTGTTAAGTAAAGTTCCTTAAATCAATAGCTATTTATTCTAGACTTAACTATCATTAAGTTACAACTTGAAGGTGGTTAAGCCAAGGTACTTACATTAGTAGTTATTTATTATGAACTTAACTATCGTCAAGTTACAACTTGAAGGTGGTTAAGTCAAGGTTCTAAAATCAATAGCGATTTATGCTAGACTTAATTACCTTCAAGTGAGAACTTGAAGGGAGTTAAGTAAAGTTTCTTAAATCAGTAGCTATTTATTCCAGACTTAACTATCGTTAAGTTACAGCTTGAAAGGGGTTAAGTCAAGGTACTTGCATTAGTAGTTATTTATTATGGACTTAACTATTATCAAGTTACTACTTGAAGGTGGTTAAGTCAATGTTCTGAAATCAGTAGCTATTTATGCTAGACTTAACTACCTTCAAGTGAGAACTTGAAGGGGGTTAAGTAAAGTTCCTTAAATCGGTAGCTATTTATTCTCGACTTAACTATCGTCAAGTTTCCTATCAACAAACTCAAAGATACTTATGTTTACATACCATTATCGAATAAAACATATAAGTTGGATCCTATATATAAATCATAACAACTAATAACAAGATGGTGGTTATAATCATTTTTGTACTTTACATATCACTTTATACAAACAAAAAATGACTTGTATTTCCTTCCACTTAGTTTCCAAAAAAACAAAAAAAATGACAATTACGATATACATTTCATGTAAACTCAGATAGTACTAGAACTATGGTGATATCAACATATTGGTTGTTTGCATGTTTTCCGATTATGCTGATGAGTCTAAAATTCATCTATTTTTAAGACCATTTTCAGTATATTTCAGGCTTAAAAGTTCAGTTTAATGCAAAATTATGGAGCCTTCACCCATATTTTTGTTTTGCAGAAACTTAAAGAAAATAAGCAAAATTCAGCATAAAAATGGGCAAAAGTCAGCATGATGTAAAGCCAATTTCATGACATTGCTTCAACAGATTTCCTGTGTCGGCAACATTATATGGAGAAAGTCGCAACATCAGATGAGGAAGGAAAAGCAAAGATATAGTAATGTATCAGCGACATCATAAGCGGCTCCGGCTTGATCAATTATGAGTAGCCATCGATGTGTGACATCACGGCAACTTACGACATTGCTTGCGTGGGAAGGGTGAGATTGTTTAAATGTCGCTGACATTAATGAAGCTTGAACCTTTGGAACCTAGGTAAACATCCCATGTCGTGATATCAGATAAGTAATGTCACGACATCCGATCAAAGCAACCTAGGTGATGAGACTAGTCAAATGTCGTGACACATAATGAATGTCGTGACATCAACTAAAAACATTGGCAGAGGATTTCAGACCAACAAGATTCAATGTCGCGACATCGAAACAACAATGCTGCGACATCAGTTGAAAAGATCATACCTGCAGAGGCAATGTCACGACATCAATAAAGTGAACCACAAGCAATGTCGCGACATTAAGGTAAAAATGTAAGAGCAAAGGCATTAGTAAGCTATGTCACGACATCGACTCAGTATGCAACATCAATTAGCAATGTCGCGACATCAGACCTAAGCATTCAAGTTGAAAAACTACAAAGCAGTGTCACGACATTGACTCAGTATCGCAATATCAACTCAATGTTGCAACACAGGATAGGCAATGTCGCGACATTGGAATTAATCTACAACACTAAATTTCAATGTCGCGACATCATCACGACATTGGCTTCTCACTGGAAATTGAGAATTGCCTAGCAGATTTTCAATGTTGTGACATCATATGCAACTCACGACATTGACAATTCTGATGTCATGACATCACCATGACGTCATTATGATTTGTGATGCAGGCTTTTTGAAGTGCATGATTCTCTCCCTGCGTTTTAGGGCCTGAGACCTAAGCACATAAATAAGCTCTGAGGAAGCCGATTATTAAGCTTCGGCTTTCATCAAGTCTTTGTGCTTTTGGGAAAGCTGAAGTCTCATTGTATATCTATTTTTTCTTTTTCTTTTATTTTCCTTCGGTTATTTAAGTTTAGTTTCCATTTAGGATTAGAAGCGTGTCTGAGCTAGGTCGTGGTAATTCATGTAAATCGGGTTTCATTTATCTTACGAACTTGATAGAGTACAAATTATTCTAAAATTCATTTTTCTTTAGTTTTGATTGCAATCTAAATGAATTTGTTTGATCAACTAGTCATTGTGATTTGTGATTCAAATTTGAAAGGCTAAGCTCCCTCTAGGAAGAATTCTTTTGTTGGGATTATTGATTGTAATAGTTAATGTTGTTTTGGGTAAGAAAATTTGAGTGATTTAACTAGTATTACTCATACATTAAGTTGTTCTGAATATCAGTGTTTGGTACCTAAAAAGAGTTGTATCATTGTTACGATTTCAGGGATCCTGCGAGTGACACGAGAGTTAAGACTACCTGAGAGTAATGGCGGTAACATGGGTAAAAAATTGCACTGTCTCTTTGAACTAATGCACTTTTGGGATTACTTTGATATATCACTAGTGATGATCTCACCTCTGCCTTTCAAGGCTCCCTCCTGGGTGACAACAAGAGTGTGTGCTCGAGGTATAAGATCCACTTACTGATCTAGCAACTTAATTCTAAGAGGTTTCACCTCAATTGAGAGGAATAACTTCAACCCTATGTTAGTTGAGATTCTAATGAAGGGAAGAGGAAATTCTTGTCTAATTGATGGTTGAGATACCTTTTTATTTTGGAGAGGGCTTGCAATATCCCGTCCATGGGGGTAAGCAATTTCTAGTCCTAAGAAATGGTTGTGAAGTACTGAGAAGGAAAAATAGTCATATCTTAAAAGAGGAACAAATCCTACAAGTAGCTCTTCAAATCCATTGTCTAGAGATAGAAGTGTGGTAAGCTAGAGAGTGAAATGTGTCGATCTAGGAGAAATCCATTTCTACACTAGTATGCTCTTAGGCAATTCCAAGGTTCATATCCATTAGTTATTCTTATTTGGAACTTGCAAAGTGATGGTCACAACACTGTTTTTCTTCACATGTATTTCAGTCCAGTGAACTATCTAATCATGTATTTTAGAAATTTCATTATTGTTTGATTCCTTTTACTTGAGAAGATAAATCTATCCTGAAAATTTGGAAATTCAAATAGTAAGGATCTTTAGTTGTGAGGGTAGTTAATCTTTAAAAAAATTTTAATCAATCCTCATGGGAATGATATTTGGACTTAAAATCCACTGTATTACTTGTATGATCTGTGCACTTGCAAAGAATTAAACCAATAATGAATTTTCATTATTACATCCACATTAGAAAACATTTTCTTATCATTTTTAATCACCAACAAGTTTTTGACATTCCTGTTGAGGATTGAATAGCCCTAGGTAGTTATGTTAGAATCTGGTTGAAATCTTATGGTCTACATTAAGAATCAATCAATATCAAGTTCTTGGCACCACTTTGTAGGGAATTGAATAGTTTCAAGCAGCAGTGACAGAAATTTAGTATATAGAAAAGGTCTCTTAAGTCAATTATCATATGCCCATATTGACCACATCGGCTATAATGAGATGTGTGCTTTCCCTCTCCTCCAGATAGGATTCTTACTTTCCTTAGCCTTCTTGCTGGTCGCTTTGTTTTAGGTGGTAACCTGACTTCTTTTACATGTATCATCAGGTATCAATCAATCACTCTGGATGGATAAATAGACTCTGAATATGAACATGCTTTGGTAGTAAAATATTATTCATAGGTAACATTCAATGTTGTAATGTCTATAAGCAGCAATAGCATGTGCACAAGGAATATGATCGAGATCAAACTGTCCACATGTGCATGAACGAGCGTCTAAATTCACTTGAGCAGTTATGTCAGCATATTTAACATTACATTCCTTGAAGTTGATAGGTTCCACCTAATACGTTGATGGCATATTAAACCTTGAACGAAGTTGTTCATCAGCCCACTTAGTC
Source organism: Tetrastigma voinierianum (assembly GCA_016808115.1). Classification (NCBI taxonomy): domain Eukaryota; kingdom Viridiplantae; phylum Streptophyta; class Magnoliopsida; order Vitales; family Vitaceae; genus Tetrastigma; species Tetrastigma voinierianum. Next base: position 760,299 of record JAEQBH010004886.1, on the reverse strand, counting down.
AGTTCAGTTGACATTAAGAGTGCTTGTTCTTGACGACACACAAACCATTTTTGAGGCAAGTTTCTTAGTTCTTTAACTAATTTCAAAACAGGAAGATCTCGAGCACTTTTCAACACACCATTAAGGCTTTCAACAATTCCCGTGGTCAAGATATTATATCTTTTTCCACTAGAATGTGAACAAGCCCGTTGATATCCAACCAATATCTTGCTACTCTTGGGTCAATCATCTCTATTTGCCCAAATATAATATTAAATTATGATATACGATGAGCATGGGTAGCATCATGGAATAACTTGTAAAGTGCAGGATTCTTCAACTTTGTCCTCAAGTTTTGTCCAATGTGATAAGTATAAAAACCATGCCTTGCATGGGGAAATACTTTATGTATCGCTCTCTCAATGCTACCATGTCGATACGAAATCAAACAAATCATCAACATGTCTAATTGCATCATGTAATTTTGTTAGAAACCACTCCTATGAAGCATCATTTTCTGAATCACCAATCCCAAAAGCTAAAGGGTATATTTGGTTATTGCCATCTTTACATGTTGTAATAAACAAAGCCCCTAAGTATTTTACTTTCAAAAATGTCTCATCAATTGATATCATCAGCCTTATAGATGTGTGAAACCCAACAAGAGATGCACCAATAGACATAAAAAAAATACTTGAATTGATGATTGCCATCAGTAACTATATTAGTAATAGTTCCTGGATTTTTTTCCTTCAAAACATAGTAGTAAGATGGTAAGGAACTATAGGATTCCTCAAGTGATCCCCTAATAGAACCTAAAGCAATTTCTCTTGCTCTACATGCCTTTTCATAATAGATTTCAACTCCATACTACTTTCTAATATTTTGTATAATATCTTTTGGTCGATATTCACAACCAACCCCTTGATATGTTTCTCTAATGCTCTCACCAATCAACCAACTACTTGCATGCCGACTGTCATGGGATACCACATATCTAAGTGGCAAGTGTGTGTTGAATAATATTTCACTATTTGGAACATATTAGAAATTCCTAACTTAGTAGTACAAACTCGCCACTTGCATTCTTTGTCAAGACACACAACAAGCAATAACTTAGTCGTGGATTTTGTTGTCTTGAACTAAAACTTCCTTTTGAGAGCCAACATATACAACTTCTTATGCAATTCTTTCTTATTGGAGTATATTTGATTCTCTTCTAGATGGTCATCACTAACTCCACTAATCATAAGTTGTTGTTCCATGTTTTGTCCTCCTTTTGATACATCTTCAACTATGATGGAATTGTCATGCAACAATGTGTCATCTATATCAATGGAAGTTTGAATTTGTGCAATTTGAGCTGAAGTAGTTTTGAAGGAGTCAAATTTAATCACTAACTCATCATTAATGAGGTTAATATCCACAATATCATCCTCTTCATGAATAATGAACTCATTCATATTCCAATCATGACCATTATACTTGTCAAGTGGCTTATTCTAACATCTTGATCCACTTTCACCTTGAACATTAAAAGTTTCAACTAACCCATAGTGATTGTGTCTTCTTTTATGCATTATCATTGAACTCTCTTCCAATTCTTTATCAATCTCAAATGACATATGACACTCATGATAAGCATTGGAGAATGATTTATGAGTATCATTCTCAATTCTTTTTTCAACTGTGATACATAATGGAACATGCAACTTACCACTTGTGGAATTTAAATCAATAAAGAATTTCACATCCCCATCATCAGTTACCTCTATAGGACAAGTGGGTATATTGGCATGAATACATACTTCATCAAAACAGAATGACTTGTTGAATCTAGCTTCAAGATACAATAGATAATTTCTAATAAATCTTCATATAAAATAGTCTTTGAAACCTCAATGCCTTTGCCTTTGCTTCCCTTGAAGTGGAAAGAATTTTCTTCTTGCAGTCATTCTCCTTCATATAGGAGCATTATTCCATGACTTTATCCATATGATAATCTTTCTCTACCCCTTTAAACTGCTCTTCTTCTTTTCAGTCTTTTTTTTATGGCTGTAAATAATATTGAAAAATTATACACCTCAGTAAATGTTTAAACATTTATAATAAACTTAAATAAATAGAACATAAAAAACAGATACAACAAACATATCGTTAATCTACCTATATTTGTTATTGTTGGTCAACTTCTTTTTCCTTTGTCTTCTCTTTTACTTTGTTTTTGCTTTAGGTGGCTAACCAAAACAACAACAATATTTTCTACCAATTTAACATGAAATTCATGTAAGCTTCTAACCGCATATGCTATGGAAACATGTTTAATTTTCTTATTTGTATTTTGTAGGAATATGTCTCCAATTTGACCCTAGAAATGCAGTTGCAGTACTAACTCATTTTACATAGAACATTTTCTTAAAACAAAATGTTTAACACTCTTATGTCACAATCATCGTAGAAAAAACCCAGCGAAAAAGAAAAAGGTAAACAAAAATAATAATAATAAAAACACAAACAAGAATAAATTCCACTTCACACCAAATATGTTTCATATATGAAGGGCAAAACAGAGCAAAATTTGCAAGACAATTTTTTTCACCAAAAAAACAAAATTTTGGTGTTCTCACCAAATAATAGAAAAATGAAGCTCCAAATGAATGTATAATGGCCTTACCTAAGATGTCTCCTATATTAATGGGTTTTAAATTGGAGATATGTGAAAGATCAAATCTAAAGGTCATCTATGAAAGGAAGAAGTTGGAACAATGAGAGGGGTTGAACCGTGGGAGGAATGAGATGACTAGGAGGGAGGAGGAGATGAGTGGGAGGGATGAGATGAAAAAGTTGGAGGGAAATAAAAGTGAGGTGGTTAAAAGGGTAAATTTATCCAAATGAAAGCATTTTTATATTTCCTTTTGGGTTTTTAACAAAATGGTTACTTTTGTAAATAGTTCCTTTATTTGTCCCTTTTAAACAGATTTCCCTTTATTTTATTCTTGCGTCTTAAAGCAAACATACATATAAACGACGGGATATATATACATAGGAAAGAAGTTTGAGACTTTGGACTTAATAGCATCCATATAGCCAGTGAGTAGGTATCCCATTATCTGAACCCGAGCATTACACCTCCATACATGGAAGAAGTCTTGACGGACGGCAGGAACTCCAAGATAAGCACCTCCGGTAGATGCTGCCTGGAGGCTGCCTCCCAGCGCACAGCGGCTCTTGGGATCGAAAATACTTTATCGGCTTTAATTTTGGTGATGTTGTTCCCGATGTAGCTAATGGGTTGTTGGCGTGCATCGCGTGCGTGAGGGGGTTGTTGTAGGGTGGACCCAAACACGCAGTCGGAATAGACTGTGGCTATAGGCGGTGCCATCCATGCATCTGGAGTTCACGAACACGACGGAGATCTTAAACCAATTAAATCGATGTCAATCTCATTTGCGGTATCCCAGCGCGCCATGGGTCGTCCAGTGAGGGTTGTACTCATACATGTCGAAGTCGTCCCATCTAAAATTTGTATGTCCTAACGGTCGTAGTCGAATGCTTCATAGAGAAAATATTTCCTTAAGAGTATGTACTTCAACTTCCCTTCCTTAGCATCAATTAATGAATGTTAAACTTGTACGTGAACAAAGACAAAGTCATGAGAGAGAGATCTCGAACCCATGACCTCGTGCTTATCGGATCAAGCTCGGATACCATATTGGACTACCAATTCAATTTGAATTTAATATGAATATCATGCTTCATATAAGGATATACAAGTTACCACAGAATGCAAGCTCAACTTCACTGTTCTCAACAATGCTCTAGTTTCCATACAGTTTTTCCTTCCTATGAAGACAATAATTCAACTTCAGTTATGTCTTGTAATGTTGATACTCTGATTTAATTTACCTTGTAATACCACAGTCTCTAATGACGCTGTACGGTAGGCTTGGTCATCCAAAATTCCAAATAGACTGGTCTTAAACAAAGTATTATCTCAGTTGAATATCGATGTTTCCTCTTATGCTGCTGTTAATTAAGTTTTGTGATGCTTGTCAGTATGGTAAACCACATCAAGATTCTTTTCCACCTACTCTTCTTCACACTACAGCATCATTTTAAATAATTCACTCTGATGTTTAGGGTCCTGCTTCTTTTCTCTCCATTGACGGATATAGATGTTATATCAGTTTGTTGATGGCTTCTGACGAGATGTTGAAGGATCAGAGCCGGATTAACCTCGTGAACTTGGGGACCTCGACATCAATGAGATATAGAAACTTTCCTTAAAACCATAAATTAAATCAAGTGGAAGCGAACCCCTTTACAATTCTTCACATATCTTTTAAAATGTGCAGGCAGTGCACTAAAAATTTCCTTTTCTTTTCTTTTCCAACCTTAGATTTTTCGGAAAATCGACGAGGAAGTTTCTCTTGTTTTTCGGACTTTCCCAAATTTACAAAACCTGATGAAACATTTAAAAACACTTCTAAACTTGTTATCAACTTCCATATTAGGACTCCTCGTCCTGGTAAATCGAGCACGATATACATATATATACATTTATTTCTTTCAAATCATCAAAACATTTAAACCTTCTTCAATTCCAGTATAATTTTATCAAAACATGACAAAATATTCACATATAAAATATGCAAATTATTTTCAATGCGGTCACATGCGTCGTCTCCTCGATGCTTCGACTCACTTTGCACGGGGTACTCTAGGCCTTTGTCTCGGAGTCACGAAAATATTTGTTGAAACATATGGAAGAAGGTAGAGCTAAGCAGGCTCGGTGGTGTACATTTTCATTTAAATAACATTTTCAGTACATATCAAAGTAATACATAGTATTACAATTAAAATCAATTTTTTTTGTCTTAAACATTTATGCCTTAAACTTTCTTTCTTTCTTTCTTTCTTTCTTTCTTTCTTTCTTTCTGATGGAACCCAGGGGAATAAACGGTACAGACGGTGAGGGACAGTCACATTTCAGTCATAACCACTACGCTGCGGAGAAACTCACGCTTTGCATAGGGTTCCAGTCATAGCACCTTATCACGTGTAAGGATATTACTCTAGACACTTAATTCCCTCCCTCAGTTAGTAACCTATAATTTTACCCTCTAAATCCTTACACGCTTAAGGTACCTCGGCCGATATCAGTCATAACAGTCATAGGGGGTTTAGGGTAACCATCAGTAAAACATTTCCTCAAAATACATTTAAATCCTTTACTTTATCATTTAAACATTTATGCATTCTTTACACATTTTTTTTTTTAAACTTTCATAATGCCTTAACATATGCATACATATATAATTTAATATGAATATATATATTGATGCAAGCTAAAACATTTCCATATGCCTTAAAATAAAATGCCATATGCCTTAACATTTATAAAAACATTTCCATTAAACTTTTCAGTTTAACATTAAAACCATTCACTTTTAAAACTCAATTGTCAAAATGTCATTTTTACACTCACCGTTCACCGCTCAATCCCGCTTGTTTCCCGTCGAGTTCCCGTTCCATTCCGATAGTCCTTGTTCACCTTTTTCAAGAAAACCATAACTTCCATTTAATCCATCATACACATTATTTTCGCGCTGACCACATCACATTCACTTAAATCCCATTTAACCATTTTAAAAAATGATAACTCAAGGAAAGACCAATTACCTTTTCTTTACAAATGACCTTAATGTCATCCATTCAAATCCTTTTCTTGTTCCTTTATGAATTTATTTTTACTTAGAAATTTTGGAATCATTCCAATTGACTCAAATTCAAGTGATGGCATTTTCATGCCAAACTAGTCATTTTACTAATTTTACACTTGGACTATTTGACATATCCATTTTTTCCAGGGTCTTAACTTCATATTTGTCATTGGTTCTTTATACTCGCTTTGAATCTAAGGTGCTAAGGGTTCTTCTCTATTTGGAATCATCCACTCCAGAAAGACTCAAAACTCAAGTTGCCGCCCAAAAATAACCGGCTAATCTATGTTCAAAACTGAACCAGAATTTGGCTCTACATGGTCCTGCTTGAGGAATTTTTTAGCTACATAGAATCAGAATTTGACAATACTTACTTCTTAAGTTTTGTCTCTCCTTGAAGTCTATTTACCAGCAAACTTGAATCAATTAAATCACTGGACTAATTGAGCAAGTTATGGCCAAAATACCAAAACTGGTCAAAATTAAAACAGGACATTTGTACTGAGACTCATGCCTGGTGTCATCTCAAAATGTTTCTTCTTCCATTTTTTATTTCACTCTAAACACTTAAATCTGATGCATTATACCCATTTCAATATATCGTTACACACAATTCACTATCAAAACCCTAACCCTTACTCACTTGATTTGTCAAACCCTAACTCTAAACCAGCATTTTCTCTAATTAATATTAAATTCAGCACCATTAAACCTTAAATACCATCAATTTAACATCCATACCAGAATCTCTACATTAAATATGGAAAACAATCAAACCCTAACTTTCCCACCATGAAAACTTACTTGTTTCTTGAGTTCCTTTGGCTCCTCTCCTTGATTACCACTTGAAGATCACTTGAAAGCTTGAAAAACAAAGAAAACTCACCTCCCCAACTTGGATTTCTCCTTTCTCTTCCTTTCCTTTCTTCCCTTTCTTTTCTCTTTCTCCTTTGCTTCCTCCTCTACGTGATCCCCTTTGAGAATTTAAATCCCAAATTTTAGACTTTAAAATATTATTCCAAAAGTGCCCTTAAGTAAAAATATCATTGGTTGGTTTAAAGTGAATTACTTTATCCAGTTTCCTCATTGGTCCATTCCCATGAGACCAAGTCATTTACTCCATTATTTAAATCATAACTTAGCCATTAAGAAAGATTTTGATTGGCTAGTACAATTAAATATCTCCATTATATGGGATTTTATCTCGCTACTTGATCGCTTTTATATCAATTATATGTCAAAATATTCTATGGTCGCCTATATTTAAATTTGAACATAAAATATTTTAACTAAATCCTTCAGCGTTGAATTCCAGGCTCAAATCACCGAAATCTGATGAAAATCACAAATCTCAGAATCCTGGGACAATAGCCGTATTATTACCCGAATTACGCCTCGACCCGAAACTATCCAAATCCGACCGCTTCACTTTATTTCGCCGTTAGTCTTTATGATTTATTCCAGACCTTTCGTATTTTCGGCCCACTCGAAAAATTTCAAATACAGTTCCAAATTTCAATCCTGAATCACTATTCACTTAAATCTCCCATTATCTTCTAAATATCATTCAAAGTCATGTGAAACGAAATTTCTTAAAAATCCCTTGCAACCCTCCATCCGATAAATAAGAAAAAATCACTATTCATTAGGCACCCGCTACAATTTTCGAAAATTTCACTTCATGCCTAAAATGATGTCTGTAGCGTTTCTAAATTTAATCCACCCTCGCTTCTATCATTAGACCTCAACTCAAATACCAATAACTACTATTATAACATTCAATAAGGTTGGGGTTTACAATCAATTTCTCCTTATAAAAATTTCGCCCTCGAAATTTAAATTTTCATGTTGCTTCCTCTCTACCGTGATTCAATCCACAACACCTTTACTAAAGGAATCACTTTGTTTCAAAGAACCTAATCATTTCGACATCAACAATTTGAACCGGCTCCTTCTTCATACGCAAATCTTTCTTTCAATTCAACCGGTTGATCTCTTAACACATGTGAAGAATCCGCTATATACTTTCAAAGCATAGAAACAAAATATGTCATGTATTCTCGCCAATTCAGTGGCAACCTCAACCAAGACGCTACCTCCAATTATTTCCATAATTTCATAAAGTCCCATATAGAGAGGACTTAACTTCCTTTCTTTCCGAATATCAACACTTCTTTCCCAGGTGATATCCTCATAAATACCCGATCCCCACCTAAAATTCCAAATCTCTCCTCGTTATTTAAAGATAAACTTTTCTATCAATCTGAAAGCTATCTTTAATCTATCATCGATAACTTTAACATTATCTGCTGTAGCCCTAATAAATTTATGAAACCTAAAAAATTTTCTCTCCTTCTCATCCCAATGATAATGGAGTCCTACATTCTTCCATATAAGGCCTCATAAGGCGCCATTTCAATAAGCGTTTTTAAAATATTAACTATTATTGTAGGAAAACTCCATTAATGGTAAATGTCTTTCCTCAACTTCCTTTAAACTCTAACACACAAGCCTTGAGCATAACTCACTACCTTGTATGGCTCTTTCTGGGATTGGTCATCCGTGAAGTCGTATTAATCTTTTATATACAACTCACCCAACTTCAACTAAGCCACTATTTTTCCATAGGTAGGAAATTGATCGATTTCGCCAATCTATCCACAATCACCTATATCACGTCATAAACCACTCCGCAAAGTGAAATAAAAAATCCATCATGTATCTTCCCATTTCCACTGAGGGATCGGAAGAGACTATAAGAACCCTGCGATTCTTTGATTCTCAACCTTAACTTTTCGACAATGAGACATTTAGAAATAAATTCCGCAACATCTTCTTTATACCCTCCACCCTTTAGTATTCTTGTGGTATGATACATTTTAGTGTTTCCTCGATGCATCGCTTCAGTGTAGAAGAGTGAGCCTCTCCCATAATTTATTTCTTTAATCTTCCAACATCTAGTACATATAACCTCGTGACCTATCATCACTATACCATATGCCCGCATTTTGAAAACTTTAACCGCCCGCACTCATTTCCCTTTTCAATCTAATCATGATCGTATCTTGAGTCTATATTCCCTTTACCTTGTCTATTGGGGGCACAGACTAATATCCTCACACCCTAGTCTCGCCTAAAGACCCTTAATTCCATAAATCTAGGGAGGTACACAACCTTAGGGGTGAGATATGGAACCCGTAGGCTTCCTACTGTATATAATTCTGCTACTCACATTAACATTTCCTGACAGACTCAATAGTACCATAATCCTTAATGAGTTCAACCCATCTCCTCTTGGCTCCCATATTTTAACTTTCTATGAATAACATGTTCTGTGATCTCGTAAAATTTTATATATGCAACTCCTACATCGTAATGCCTCCACATAATGTAGAGCAAAGACTGCAACAACCAACTCTAGAAGTTATGTCTCGTATAATTCTGCCATGCTTTTTTTCAATCGCTTTAAATCATATGCTATCACATTTTCATGTTGCATTAATCCTCACCCCTAAGCTCGCCTAGAACCATCACAATATACAAAGATATCCTTCCTTGCCCCGACGGAATTGGCTGTAAGAACTAGGGCTACAACAAATTCCTTTTAGTTCATCGAATCTTTCTCATGTCTCTTACCATACAAACTGATCTTTCCTTGTCAATTTGAATAAAGGATCCTTAACTTTGAAAACTCTTTTAACAACCTTCGATAATACCCCGCTTAACCTAGAAAACTTTGTATCTCCTCGTCACATTCGTAGGTGGTTTTCTCAGCCTACAATTTTCTTCAACTTTGAGGATCAACAAACCCCTTCACTAAACTCACATGCCTTGAAAGGCAACACTGGTTTAACCTGTAACTAGACTCCTATTAAGTTTGGCATACTAAGTAAATAGAATTTACTTAGATGCTCCTCATGATCTTCATTACTGCTTAAATAGATTAAAATGTCATCAATGAATACTATAACAAACTGATCTAAATAAGGTTGAAAGATCCTATTCATAAGATCCATATAAAAAAAGCTGGCCAATATAAGTTAGTCCAACTAGCATGACTAAAAACTCATAATGCCTATACCGTGTTTTCAAAGTTGTCATAGGACATCCTCTGACCTAATTTTAATTGATGGCAACTGAGCTTAGATCCATTTTCAAAATACCCTCGCTCTTAGAATTGATCAAAAGATCATCAATCCGTAAATGGGGTGTTGATTAAGGCATTTTCACTTTTATTCAACTCATGTAATCAATATTAAATCTTAAACTTTCATCATTTTTCTTATAAACAGAACTGCACTCCCTGCTACAAGTACTACTTAACAAAACCCTTTTTTACTCACAAGCTCATCCATTTATACTTTCAATTCTTTTTCAATTCTTTCAACTTTTAAGGAGCCATCATATAAGGTGCCTAGCAATCGTTCTGGCCCCTGTGGGTCATTTCAATCTAGGGCTCATTATATATATATATATATATATATATATATATATATATATATATATATATATATATATATATATATATATATATATATATATATTTTTATATATACCTAGAAGATCCTCCTGAAATACATCCTAAATTATTTGACTATCGTAATATCTTCCATCTCACTCACCATTATCCCCTCACCTCAATAGCATAAGCTAGGTACCTTGATATAACTTTTCAAGTATTTTACCAGCCCATAATCAAGCTATATTATTTGGTAGGTAGTATTTCTTCCGTAACCCACATAAACAACCTCTCGTCTTCCTTGGCTTATAGAACCTAACCTCTTTCCTATAACAATCCTTGTAGCATGATGTCTAGGATAGTAAATCCATGCCTAATATAACATCAAAGTCATGGATATCTAATAATATCAAATCAAAACTCCTAGCCTCCAATAATCACTCGTTGTAACAATCAACTTTCCATACTTTCCTGTGGTGGCAATAATCCTACCTGCTACATTCATCATTATGTCTTCTTAATTTCCTTCCATTTTCTTTCTTCAACACCATAATTCAATCACCTCTACCGTCATCAGATTCACTTAAGCCAAATTAAACCCATGCATTTTCAATTAACCATCTCATTACCTCCCAGCTACGACCATGCCTTTCAGGATCTCCTATACCATCATAATTTCGGGCCTAATTTCCTTATCCTCTCAATGGACACCGTCTACTACTCGGCCGATTAAATGTTGTACAACATCCGAGCCATCTCGCCTAAAGGCATCTCGTCCTCCCACGACCCAGAGGCGTGGCGCCCTAGCTATATCGCGGTGGAGGAACATACGCAGACTCATCAACATGTTCCTCAGTGGTGGTATACCATCACAGAGCCTCCCCGTGGTGGTCGCCGACGACATTTTTCCTCGTGAATTCAGCAAAATTTTAATATGTCATGTAATGTATATGATTTTAAATCACAAATTTTTTTTTTTTTGTTTTTTCGCTGAAATCTTGGAAGAAAACATTAAAAACAATCATATAAAAATAAAATTTCAAATCTTATAACATTTTCAAAACTTCGCCTCGATACTAGTGTTGAAGGATCCTGTTCTGATTAACTCTTTGGTGAACCCGAGGGGACTCCTCCAAGACTCCAACAGAGCATAGAAACTTTTCCAAACCATAAATTAAAAACTGTGAGTTAACCCTTTACAATTCTTCACATATCTTTTAAAATAATGCGGAAGCGGCGCTAAAAATTTCTTTTTCTTTCTTTCCAACACTTAGATTTTTCAGAAAATCGCCGTGCGGAGATCTCTGTTTTAGGACTTTCCCAAATTCTGAAAACTGATGAAAACATTTAAAAACACTTAAACTTCAATTCATCAACTTCCGTATTCGGCTCTCGTCCTGACCCGATCAAACCTGATATACATATATATACATTTAATTTCTTTCAAATCATCAAAACATTTTAAACCTTCTTCAAAATTCCATGCATAATTTTATCAAAAACAAAGACCAAAATATTCACATACAATATGCAAATTATTTTGTCTGGTCACATGCGTCGTCTCCTCGATAGCTCGACTCAACGCACGGAGAGTACTATAAGCCTTTTGTAGGTCTGAAAATATTTGTTGAAACATGGAAAGAGTGAGCTAAACGAGCTCGGTGAGTGTACATTTTCATTTAAATAACATTTTCGAATTACATGTAAAAATAATACATGATATTACAAATTAAAATCAATTTTTTTTTGTCTTAAACATTTATGCATAAGCTTTCTTTCTTTCTTTCTTTCTTTCTTTCTTTCTTTCTTTCTTTCTTTCTTTCTTTTCTTTCTGATGGAACCGGGGAATAAACACAGAGCAGGTTTCAGGGTCTTGTGATGAGGGACGATCACATTCGGTCATAACCAACTACCATTTGCGGAGAAACTCACGCTTTGCATAGGGTTCGATCCATAGCACCTTATCCGCGTGTAAGGATATTACTCCTAGACACTTAATTCCCTCCCTTAGTTAGTAACCTATAATTTTACCCTCTAAATCCTTACGCGCTTAAGGTACCTCGGCCGATACTCGATCATAATAACGATCATAGGGGTTTAGGGTAACCATCGGTAAAAACTGTTTCCTCGAAATACATTTAAATCCTTTACTTTATCATTTAAACATTTATGCATTCTTACATTTTTTTAAACTTTCATAATGCCCTTAACATATGCATACATATATAATTTTAATATGAATATATATATTGATGCAAGCTAAAAACATTTCCATATGCGCCAAATAAAATGCCGTATGCCTTAACATTTATAAAAACATTTCCATTAAAGCTTTTCGGTTTAACATTAAAACCATTCACTTTTAAAACTCAATTGTCAAAATGTCATTTTTACACTCATAGTTCATATTCGATCCATTTGTTTCTAGTCGGAGTTCCGTTCAGATAGTCCTTGTTCACCTTTCAAGAAAACCATAGCTTTATTTAATCCATCATACACATTATTTTCACCCAACCACATCACATTCACTTAAATCCCATTTAACCATACTTAAAAAAACATAATCAAGGAAAGACCAAATTACCTTTTTCTTTACAAAATGACCTTAATGTCATCCATTCAAATCCTTTTCTTGTTCCTTTATGAATTTACTTTACTTAGAAATTGGAATCTGATTCCGATTTGGCTCTTCCAAATTCAAGTGATGGCATTTTCATACCGACTAGATCATTTACCAATTTTACACTCGGGACTATTTGACATATCCATTTTTTTTTCCAGGGTCTTAACTTCATATTTAATATTGGTTCTTTATACTCGTTTGAATCTAAGGTGCTAAGGGTTCTTCTCTATTTGGAATCATCCAATTCAGAGCACTGAAACTCAAGTTACGTCCAAAACAACCGGCTAATCTATGTTCAAAAACTGAACCAGAATTTGGCTTGCACATGGTCCTGCTTTGAGTGAATTTTTGAGCTACATAGAATCAGAATTTGACAATACTTACTTCTTAAGTTTTGTTCTCCTTGAAGTCTATTTTACTCAGCAACTTGAATCACTCAAATGTGGATCGATTAGGCAAGTTATGGCAATACCCAAAGCGAGTCGAAACAAGCGAGGACATTTCTGTACCGAGGCTGCTGCCCAAAAATTGACCAAAATGTGTTTCTCTTCCATTTTTATTTCCTCTAAACACTTAAATCTGATGCATTATACCCATTTCAACATATCACACACAATTCACTATCAAACCTAACCCTTACTCACTTGATTTTGTCAAAACCTAACCTAAACCATGGCTTTCTCAATTGATATTAAGTTCAACCATTAAACCTTAAATACCATCGATTTAACATCCATACCAGAATTTAAGACATTAAACATGAAACAATCAAACCCTAACTTTCCCACCATGAAAAACTACTTGTTTCTTGAGTTCCTTTAGCTCCTCTCCTTGATTACCACTTGAAGATCATGAAAGCTTGAAAAACAAGAAAACTCCTCCCCAACTGGATTTCTCCTTTCTCTTCCTCTTTCTCCTTTCTTCCCTTTCTTTTCTCTCTTTTCTCCTTTGTTTCCTCTCCTCTACGTGATCCTCTTTTGAGCACTTAAATCCCCAAATTTTAGACTTTAAAATATTATTCCAAAAGTGCCCTTAAGTAAAAAAATATCATTGGTTGGTTTAAAGTGAATTACTCTTTTATCCAAGCTTCTCATTGGTCCATTCCCATGAGACCAAGTCATTTACCCATTATTTAAATCATAACTTAGCCATTAAGAAAGATTTTGATTAGCTAGGTACAATAAATATCTCCATTATAAGCGAATTTTTATCTCGGTTCGCCTTTTCTTCTTTTATATCAATTATATGTCAAAAAATATTCTATGAGTCGTCTATATTTAAATTTGAGCAGTAAAATATTTGCTTAAATCGCTGTGTAAAATTTCGAATACGAAATCAGAAATCGAGATTCAAAATCATTAAAATCGAGTAATCAGGACAATAACAAATTATTACTGCAAATTACGTTCGAATCACTGGAAACTATCAAACGGACTCGGATTTCACTTTATTTCAGTTTCGTTAGTCTTTATGGTTATTCAGACCTTTTCGTATTTTGGCTCAATTTGCAAAGAAAAATTTCAGCCTTGAGCTCCAAATTTGGTCAGGAAATCACTATTCATAAATCTCCATTATCTTCTAAATGTATCGAGTTCAAAGTCTTGGAACTGAAATTTTCTTAAAAATCCTTTGCAACCCCCTCCATCCGGATAAAATAAGAAAAAAATCACTATTCATTAGGGCACCCGGTTACAATTTCGAAATTTTCACTTCATGTGATATTAGAAGCGTTCTAAATTCTAATCCCACCCTCGCTTCTATCATTAGACCTCAAATCAGTTCAATAACTACTATTATAACATTCAATAAGGTTGGGGTTTTACAGATACACTTGGATCTTTCCTCTTCGATTAAAATCTGAGGCAACTGCTATGTTTTTTTATTTCAACAAAATGATTGAAAGGCAATTTGATTCTAAAATCAAATGTCCTCAAACAGATTGGTGTTGGGGGGGGGGGGGTGGGGGGGTGGGGTGGAGAATACAGAAAACTTCAGCCAATATTACATGAATTGGGAATCATTTTCAGAGATCCATGTCCACATACACATCAATAACAAGGCAATGCAGAAAGAAAACATAGGAGTATAGTTGAAATTGGTCTCACCTTACTTGCTCAAGCTTCCATGGATTTGAAGTTTTGGTGGGAAGCGTTTGTTTTAGCAACTTGTTAAATCGTCTTCCTACTCCTGTTGTTGAGAAGAAGCTCTCTCCTTTTGAAGTTCTCTATGGGCGAAAACCAGATTATAAATTTCTCAAGGTATTTGGTTGTGCTTGTTTTCCGTATCTCCAACCTTATAGCAAACATAAGTTGGCCTTTAAGACATCCAAGAGCTTGTTCTTGGGTTATAGTCCCTTTCATAAGGGATATAGGTGCTTACATCCTGCTGTACATATATATATTTGCCAAAGTGTTGTTTTGATGAAGATTGAACCCTTACAAGTCATTGTTTGTTTCAAACAACTCACTTCCAACATCTTTTTCTGCTAAAAATTCTGGAGCTCCAGCTTTTGTGTTTCCTCCTTTATCTTCAAAGACAGTCATGGTTCATTCTTCAAAGTGTTCTTCTGTTACTTCAAATCCTCCTACTGTTCTCTTCCCAAATCAACAAATTAATCAAACACTTCCACGTCAACACCTTAATAATTCTTCTGCATCCTCTTCCTCATGTCAACATTTTAATTGTTCTTCTCCCTCCTTTTCCAAACAGAATTCTGATGTACCCTTGGTTCAGGTACCCTTCATCTCTTTTTCTTCCCCTACTGAACCGTCCCCTTCTTCTGTGTCTTCACTTTCTACTCATTCTAAGCAGAAACAACATGTTGTACCTTTCCTATTACCATCTACACATCCAATGCAGACCCGATCAAAATCTGGTATATTCAAACACAAGCTTCTTATAGTAACAACTGTGTCCCAGAGACAACAAATGTATCTGCTTGCTCCTCACTAGTCCTAGTGGAAAAAAGCCATGAATGATGAGTATCAGGCTCTTATTCGTAATCATATCTAGGATCTTGTTCCTAACTCCAATGCTACACATGTAGTCCAATGTAAATGGGTCTTTCGAACTAAACTTAAGGTTGATGGGTTCTTGGACAAATATAAACACTTGGCGTTGATTTCTCCGAAACTTTCAGTCCAGTGATTAAACCCTCTACAATTCGTATTGTTTTTACCTTAGCTATTTCAAGAGGTTGGGAAATTCAGCAAATTGACATCAATAATGGTTTTTTAAATGGAGAACACCAAGAGGAGGTTTATATGGCTCAACATGAAGGCTTTATGATCCAACTAAGCCTACACATGTATGTAAACTACGAAAGGCCTTATATGGCTTAAAATAAGCTCCTAGAGATTGGTTTAAGAAGCTGAGAGGAGCACTAATAGACTGGGGCTTTCATAACTCAATTTTAGATACTTTGTTGTTCTATTCACACAAGCATGGAAGGATGTTGCTGCTTCTGGTTTATGTTGATGGTATTCTTATCACTGGCTAGAGTCAAGATGATGTGCAGCAGATTATTAAAGATTTGCAAATTTGGTTTGCACTCAAGACACTTGGTTTTGTCAATTATTTTCTTGGTTTTGAGGTAATTTGAACTTCTTCTGGTTTGCATTTGAGTCAATCAAAGTATGCTACAAACTTGTTACAGAAAACCAACATGGTTGAAGCAAAACCATGTCTTACACCTATGTGTTTAAGCAACAACTTCTCTACCACAGATAGTGAACTCTTCTCTCAACCTTCTCTATATAGAAGCACCATTGGTGCTCTCCAATACCTCACAATGACATGTCCAGATTTGGCATTTTCAGTTAACAAGTTAAGCCAATTTTTACAAGCTCCTACTATTGCTCAGTGGAATGCTTGTAAGTGTATTCTCAGATATGCAAAAGGCACTTTGTCACATGGCTTGTTCTTTAAACCAGCTCCTTTCTTGGCTCTAGAGGATACTCTAATGCAGACTGGGCAAGCAACTTGAATGATAGGAAATCTGTGAGTGGTGTGTGCATTTTTCTTGGAGGCAATCTTATAACATGGAGTTCCAGTATAACAAAAGGTAGTGGCAAAATCCAGCACTGAGGTAGAATACAGGGCTTTATCTAGTGCAGCTACTGACTTGGTTTGGATTCAAAATATCTTGACTGAAATTGGTGTTAATCTTTCTCAGATACCTGTTCTTTGGATTGACAATCTTGGGGCTCAAGCTTTAGCATGTAATCCTGTCTATTATGCCATAACAAAACATATAGAGATAGATGTGCATTTTATTTGAAATTTAGTTTCTGATTACGAGCTTGAGGTGCACTATGTTCCCACTGAATCTCAACCTGCAGATTTACTCACGAAGGCATTACCTATGGAATGATTCAGGATGTTGTGTCACAAGCTTACCATGAATGATTCTATGCTAAGCTTGAGGAGGCCTGTTGATGCATATGCACCACATGTTAACTTCAATGAGATGTACAGTGCTTCAGCAAAACATAGCCAACCTGCTTCTGAAGTCTTCTGTATCTAATCTGTTCTAGAACATTCCTATTGTGTATAAATATGTTGTGCTTCATTCAATAGATTAAAAAGAAATTCTCTGGAAAACTTCCTCTCCAAGTTTTGTTTTCTCTTTAGCATTTTATCAAACATCAACACCCTAAATGATGAGGGTATTGCTACTCAGATGATCATGAGATTGCATTTTTTTACTCAAAGCATTTCAAAGGATTCTACAATGTTTTTCACAACATTTAGAATAAGACCCTCATCTTCCTTCTATTGTTTCAACATTTATTTCCTATTCTTTTCTCAATACGGTGTTAACTTATCGTCGTAGCTTAGAATAAGGACATTTTTAGCATTCATGTTGAGTTCTTAAATTCTTCAGACAATAAAGATAAACATGGAAATTCTTCACCCACAAGAAAAACAATCAATCATTGCTCTCCCTTAGAAAAATTATCAATCATAGAGGAAAGACATGGTCAGGAAAGCGAGCATTCCAAATGTTTTAAGATGAATCTTCAGTAAGCCTTTAGTTGTGCATGAGGCAATAAATTTTCTATGATTCAGAAAAGAAATTCTCATTACAGAAACACAATAAAGAAAAGGCATCATGGAAATTTCTATATTGAAAGAACAAGAAAATTATCGTAAGTACTAGAATTTACTTTGGACAAACTCAGATAGCAGTGCCCTCTTTGATGGTGGTCATCGTATATCTGTGCATCCAATGTATCCACAAACATCCTGAAGATATCACATACATTCCTTGCTGAGGCCCTCCAAGATTGAAAACCTATCCAAGCATTCCTGTGTATGCGGTCAACCCTGTGAAGGTGAGAAGGTGTGTCAATATCATCTGCTTCACGTCTACGACATTTGGTGGACTACGATCATGAATTCCATGGATCCAGATCAGTGGAGGAAAAAAAAGACTTCTACTTATATTCCATCAATTTTAAGAAAAAACAACTAGGCTATCATTTACTGATCCCATCTACTGCACCTTTGATATAGAAGAAGGAATTGATATAAACATTAACATCATTTGCAACTCACCAGCCCGATTCCTCTATATAGTGAAGTACCATGCAAAAAAGGCCAAGTTCCTTCACCAAAGTAAGGCTCATATGTCACTTCCCATATCCGATAGGGGACAAACTTCCTAACATTATATAAGTATGGGCTCCTTTCAATCTAGTAGACAAGTTTTAAAGTCATGAGGGTCCCTTTAGGCTTAAAGCGGGCAATATCTATATGGTTGGGTTGAATCGTTACAAATGAGTATCAGCCGTCCACGAACCTTGATGTGGGAATTACGTTAAAGTAATGGCCCAGTAGAGTGTTTGCTCATACATTTGATCACTTAATCCATGGGAGAAAAAAGGACGTTGTTTTTGTATAGAGGAGTGTTCGTCACATCAGTCGGATAGAGGGGAGGAAGCTTAACGTGGTATCTGGTATGAGTTATACCGACTTAATAGAAGCATTTAAAGCCATGAGGGCCTTTGACCCCAGCCAGACTGATATCTATGGTTGAAATTTAAGTTGTTTGAATGGTATCGAGTCGTCTACATTGTGATGTGGGGATCTGTTTCGTTTGGTCTCATAGGAGGTTTTGGTTTGTTTGGCCCCATAATCCTATGGAACACAACGAAGACGTTGTGTCTGCATAGGGGGTGTTTGTCACATCTCACATCAAATAAAAGAGAAACCTACTAGCATTATACAATTATAGGCTTCTCTCAACCTAGTAGAAACGTTTTAAAGTCATGATGATGAGTTATTTAAAACCATAACTCATCATCCTTTCATGAAAATAAAAATTGAAATAACCACTGCATCAGATCAGGATGGATCAAACATTCAGTTGTAAGAATGTCAAATCCCAGTCAACATAAACAATGGACAATACATGTTGCTGTTCAACCCAAATTAAGAAGACATATGTAATACTGCTGCCCTGAGCATCTCTTACGTCATCCTCCTCTCTACGCTTTCTAGCATTAGCAATTCCAATTAATTTCTCCTCCTCCCAGATATCATATGGGAATGATTCATCTATAGCAATCACAGAACCAGAACCCCCTGTTTGAGATTGGCTCCCCTGCTCCTCCAACTTGTCTATGAATCTGAGACTTCTCGAAGTTCTATTCGCATGTGTTGAATGTGCACTAGCTGCAAATATATTCCATTTCCATTCCTCTTTCAATTTGGGAGGGATTTTGGTCACAGCCTTGGGAAATGCAACTTCAGATGGGAACTTCAGGAGATTTTCAAGCAGTGAAACATACCCTTCAACAGTTTCCATAACCATCAGGTTCTTTGCAGTGTCTTTCGCAAGTGATGCAACTTTATGAACTGATGGTGATTTATTCCCTTCGGAGATCATTTGCAATATGATCTGAGTCAGAACACTAATTTTCTCCTTTGGGAAAAGATAGCCGTTCACTGAACATGCTCTTATCTCCACACATGTGATTTGAGCACCCCGAGTCCAAAAACCATGCATCCTTACTATTGGCTTCATGCATCTCCACCTAAGACATTAATAACATCTCTTCATGCTGATCTAATTCTGCATATAGATTGCCTCCTTATCCCCTGTTGGGCATTCATACTGAAAATGAACAAGCTTGTGGCACTTATAACACTCAATTGTGGCTTTATTGATATTGAAAGTTAGACTCTTTCTTCCTCTAAAATTTCCTCTGCCACGCCCTCTTCCTCCAATTTTTCCATCAATAACGACCTTTAGAGCTTGTTCCTGTCCATTGCTCTTGTGGAATTTTTGCTCATGCACAATGAGTGAACTTTGCGGTTCATCAATGGTGAGTGCATCAACATCCTATGATTCCTCGATCGAGCAAACTACATAGTTAATTTTTGTCGGTCAAAGATCTAAGAATTTTTTCCACAATTGTAATATCTTTCATTTGCTCTCCATATACCCTCATTTTGCTAACAACCGACAAAACTCGAGCAAAATAATTTGTAATTCTCTCACCTACCTTCATCTCCAGAGTTTCAAAATCCTTTCTCGATGCTTGAAGAATGAGCCCTTCACTCTAGCATTGCTTCGTATTTCTTCTTCAATGAATCCCATATCTTCTTTGAGGTGCCCTTGTCCAATATAGTCTCCAGAATGGTTCTATCGATTTGCTTGAAAAGGTAATTTTTCCTTTTAGGTCTTTGAGCTTCAATTCCTCAAGCTTCCTATGCTACACATCTATCACGGCTGATCCTGCCTCTGGCTCTATATAGCATGTCTCTACAGGCTCCAATACTCTTTGCTTCTCCAATTTTCCATAAGCATGCTCCAATGGTCATAGTGACCATCGAAATGTGGTATTGCAAGTTGGACGAAATTTCCCTCACTTGTCATCTTGCAAGTCACTCAAAAGTTGCAGCTTTCTTTCTTCTCGAATCTAGGTGTGGCTTTGATACCAGTTTGTAGAAATAGGTGAGGGTATATAACCTAATTTATAGCTTTAACAAGAAAACAGAAGAGTAACTCGCGATAGCATAATCTAAGCTACGTGATAAATTAAACAAGAATAAGTTAAAAACTAACGACCCTCTAAATTAGGGATTTGTTCAAACATAAAATAATTGACTGACTCTTTCAATGTCGTCATTCAAAATCTTTACATGTTTAATTAATGTTTGTTTCTATTGGTCCTGCGATTTAGGTCCCAAAAGAACCCTTATGATCAATAACAAAGAAAATTGGTTTTTCTCAAAAATAACAATGCCACGAAAAAAGAAAAAGAAGACTAGTTTCAAAGAGTTTTAGAGGCTAATAAGAGCCTCTTTGATTCTTATTTTTGAAAATTATTTTTTGTCCTGAAAAACAAGGAAAACACATAAAACATATTTGATTCCCTGTTTTTTTTTTTTTTTTGAAAACACAAAAATACAGAAAACACTAAATTAGGATAATAAGAACAGTTTTTAAAAAACACCAAAATAGTATTCTCTATATTTTCAAAAACGATTTTCAAGAAAAAGAGGCAAAAAGCTACCATTTTCTAAAGTTCAAACATTTTTTTTCAAATCCTTGTCTGTATTTGTTATTATCGGGTCATTGACTCTGTCTACCTTTGAAGTCATTTCAAAATATCAAAGAAAGAAAAAAGTCTTGAATACCATGAAGAAAAAAAAAAGCATAGGGCTTTTAGAAAGCGTTTAAAAAACAGTTCTAAATGATGACTTTCAAACGTGGCTCTAATTGCAAAGTATTTTATAATTTTTATGATAACCAAATATAGAAAAATAATGATTTTTAGATTTTTTAAAACAAACTTTATAGCTAGGTTGATGGAGGTAAAGACATAGAACAATACAATACAATATTGCAAATCATCTTAGAGTTTTTCTTCGTTGACAAGGATTTGAAAACACGCAGAATTTTTGCTTCAGTAATCTAATTATCCAATCTAGACAAGACCCATTTCACATGTTTGAATTAAATGGTGCAAGGGAAAAGATTGAACTCTTAAAATCTTATCCAACAAATAATCATTTCATTTTACTTCTTATCCACTCTTACGTCTTAGTCCAATAATTGTTTGCACTTAACTTCTTTGCACTCTCTCACAAGGATTCTGCAATCTTCTTCCCATAATTTACTACATAGAGCCCATCATCATATGTGCCTATAAATTTCCATACCTTTTACTACTTATAATGTTTTATGCAACAAACAAATTTCTTATACCCTCAATGAATCTTATTAGCCATCCTATGCTTTCTCTCTTCTCTTAGCCTCATTCTTGGGTACTAATACAGGTTATCAACCAACTTATTGGGGCCAACGTGACGAAGGTAGCCTGCTGACGCTGCTCGGACTGGAAACCACGGAATCGCCAGTATTGCTTTGAATGATTCCGCGATTCTCCGACTCCGAAGCTGGATCTAGCTACACATTGTTATCCCACCATTAAGAATAATTGTAGCGGTTGAGTAAAGAGATTAAAGCATGTCAGGATCAAGGCAATCAAGGTGTTTTTCTATGGGAGATATCCTTTAGACCCTATACTTTGGTCTCTCCGGAGGATGCCAGGCAACTTGCGACTTATTTGTGGAACAATTTTCTAGGGGGCCAATCAGACTCACGGCCGCTAGGAGATGCAGTTCTGGACGGGATTGATTTTTTTAATTGAGGGATCGAGATGCACGACCTTCTTCTGGGACGAGCTAGCCTGGGCCTTGTCGGAGTTCAGCCGGATAGGAGGAAGGTGTGCTTATCGGCATATCCTGATGCGGACGAGCCGCCATTGAGAGACTGGTCAGGTTGGACCGTGCTCTGCAACGCCAACAACCTCAATAAACACACATATCCGGCGGCAGTCTGACTTGTACCACCATATCCGACACAACCATGTGCATTGTCTAAAGTCTATGAAGGTAACTACTTCCGCTTGGACGAGTCAACGAACATGACGAGGAATTCCTCTAGAATTCTCAAGCTGTGAAGGTTTCATGCATTCAATGTCTACATTGAACAGGAATAGCATCATTATTTATTAAACATATTTGAGTCCAATGTTTAAAAGTCTTCTCCCCATAGCTATAAGTGAAGTGTTTGTTTGAAAATCTTGTTTCCTCTCAACCTAGTTGACATGTTTTAAAGCTATAAGGACTCATTGGCCTAAAGTAAATGCACACATCTATACGATCGAGCCAAGCTCTATTACAAAATTATATCTGAATCGATCCCACAGCCACATGTACTCATTCGACCCTTAAACGCTTCATTAATTTAGCTCGTATCCATTAGCGGGCACTCATTAATCTATTCAATTTGACCCACAATCCCATGGACCACAACAAGGATGTTATATCTACGTGAGGAGGTGTTTGTTACATCTCATATGGAATAGAGGAAAAAGATCTTGGTATTATATAAGTATTAAGTATGGGCTCATCTCAACGAGTTTTGGATTAAAATACTATTTTTCAAAAAAGAAATTACAAAACCAATTAGTATTTGAAACTATTGCCATGTAGGCGACAACTAGTCAAATGTCCTTGTCCTCAACAGCGACTTCATAATATTTTTTAACCATATGCTGCTATCCTCAACAACAACTTTATAAATTTTTTGAAGGCAAATGTCGCTTTTTCTTAATAAATGGTTTTACTATTTAAAATAAATAAAATACAAATGCATTATCAATGATAATATTATTCAAATCAGAAATATTGATTTTAAAGATTACGCCGACATCTAAAATCATAACTTTCTCTAAATCTATATGGTTTTAGTGTAAAATAATCTTTTAGTTTAAATAATTTTATCTAAAAATCACTTTTACGCATTTGTTGAATAAAAAAATCAAATACAGTTATTAAAATAATGATATTTCACTTGATTCACCTATTGATATCATTTTACTCAAATTCTCACAACTTGTTTTTGTGTTTGGGAAGATTTATTGTAATAGTAATAATAATAATAATAAAATTGAAGTATAGTGAATTTTTAAAAAAAGATTAATAAGATAAATAGAAATTACTGTCACTTTAATTTTATTATTATTATTATTATCTTTAAAATAAAAAACTATTTAAAAATTATTATTATTATTTTTTATATCAACTTATTTAAAAATTATTGAAACGAGAATCATGAAGTGATAATATTTGATAAATTAATGGATTCGGACAAAGATTTGATAAATTAATATTTAAAAATATATATATTTACTATTTGATATTAAAAATAATATTATTTATCACGCAAATTAGTGACACAAGTTATTTATTAATTCAAATATATTTGTAAATATTTTTAAATTTTCACAACAAGCACATCCAACTTAACCTTAAATCCCAAATAAAGCTTCAAGTTTTATTTTAAAATATTTGTAAGTTTTATTTTTATTTCATAAGTTGTATATAGTTGTGTATTATCCTTTTAAAATACAAAATCATGAAATATTCAATGGATTTTTGCATGAAGCTTGATTATGACCTGCAAGTTTGCACTAAGAACAAGAATATATATAAATCATAACCAACATGCATCCAAATTATAACCAATTCAATAAACAAGAAACTCTGATTTCATATATAAATCAAATCATATAAATATATAAAAAAAAATGTATACAAATATAAACATATATCAATGAGTCCCACAAGATGGAGTCCTTATATGTCTCTTTAGATCGCTCAGAATACATGCTCTAGTTGATCTGCTGTGGTCTTATGCAATCTCAAATGGATTTGATGGAACGCATTTGAGTCGGCTGGAGCCGAGGAGCTTATGGACGGCACTGACTTGTATGCGAGCACGGTCGCCAGGTGGAAGTGCACCCAACTCTGATCCAAGGTCAACTCAAAAATCATCGGATCATTAATGGGAGGCGATGTAGGGAATATGCAAAGCCTGAGATGATAGCAAGGTGATATCTACTACCATGGCTAGCCTGAGACACCGGAGGTGTGCAAAGATGTGGTCCATAAAGGGGATATGTGGGGTGATAAATGGTGGATCACATGTGGGAGCAAGGTCTTGACTCGATGTGTAAGTCCAGGCGGGTATGAAGGTGATGTGTGTCCGTGAGGGTATGCGCACTCGGGTGATGGGTAAGTATGGGGAGCAGCGCAGCGGGTGCAACATGGAGCCGGTGATAAACAGTGGCAATGTCACCGGTGTACCACTACTCCTCAATTATCCTCGACCACGACCACTCGATCACCTCTCACTCCCACTCGAATGGGCTGCATACGAACTGGAGTGGATCATCGGAGGTTTAATGGATGGTCCATGTGAAGTAGATGCCTCCTAATGGTGTCCAACGATGCAATGCTGCTCTCCTATCTAGTGTAACGTTAATCTAACAATATGATGTAAGTCGTACACCAATCTTGTGATAGCCCCATGCGAACAACTAGTTATGTCAGCCAAGGCAAAGATCTAAAAGAACCAACAAAGAAATTATAAATAAATAATCTATTGATTCAAATTTGAAAAACAATTTAGAATCACAAGACTTCTACTTACCAAAATCTGAGTAGTACCGGCTGTAGTATGGTACCTCATATCATCCCTATGGAGTGGTGGTGTCATAAACGTCGTGGTAATACCTGAAGGATACTAATCGTATATATGGATCATGAGTCCACACCCACCATAGGGGTGAGGTGATGATCATGTCCACTCGTGTATCCCATAAGGCAACGTATGGAGCATGATACATCGCCTAATCTCTCCAAAGTCGTCCACGTGCATCCACTCCATGTAGTTGTTGCTCATAAGAGCAAGATGGAGGTATCTCCTGTTGTAACCCAAATTAGTGCAAGACTTGCTCTAGACGTATACCACACTAATGTACCCCAAAATATATAACAGACATCATCCTGGCTTATATCCTCGATCGTAGTAAGAAGATATATGGTAGTTGTTCAACCAACTCTCCGATGTATGGCTGTCATAAGACCTACACATTTACATATGACATCAATAACGTTGATGTGAATAAAAAATGAAATTACTATAGAACCATCTACTTTTACATATACCATTACATGATCAAGAGTTTGTGCATCTAGCTGACGTCAATATAGAAGGAGTACACTAGATGGGTTTTGCACCCGTGTCAAAGGTACTCTCCACCTATACCCCAATGGAAGAGTTGGCTCTGGCTCAGCAACAGCCTCAGTCGATAATCCGTTGTGGACAGCCTCAGCTATGTCTCCATTGGCATCGTCATCATGTAAGGCATGAGCGACTAGAGGTGCTAGATGTGCTGTTGGTTGCCCAAAATCAGGCCATCCCACGTGAAGGCCCCCAAAAACTTGATAGGCATTTACGTGATCGTGTTTTTGTGGATATGCAACAAATAGTGCAAATTTCCTAATAGCGCAAGTGTACGCTCGTCAAGTAATATAGTGTACTCAGGGTACGGATATCGATCCACAAGGAAAACCTTACTCGTAGTGGGCTAAGTACCAAAATTATAATACTTATTCAATATTCAAACTAGCAATTGTGGTGGCTATGTGGAAGCAAAACTAGATTTCCACTACTACTAATGTAATTGTGCGCTTCGATGTAAAAGGATCGTAGATGCAAGAAGGTTAGGTGTTGGTGTTGTTGGACTATCCTACTATGTAGATGTCAGACCCATCTCCATTATCTAATGTAGTGCTTTCCAAAGCAGCTCTTATCTAATGTAATTAAAGCCTTCAAGGTCATTTAACCTCCTTTATCACTAGGTTTCTTGCTCCCTTGGCTCAAACTTACATTAAAGGTGCATAGAGTGCAAAGAACTCCTAAGCCTCCAATTATTGATACTATATTACCAAGTTTATTATTAGGTTAACCCAACCATGTCTATATTTCTTCATTCACTTCTCATGACCTGCAAAGAAACCACTCACATATTAAGATTGATTTGAAATTGTTTATGATTTCATCCAAGAGTTAATGGTAAAACAAATATATAAGATAATGAAATTATAAAAGGCTAACACTTTAACATAGTATTCATGTCCAGCCCTCTACTAACACCTAAACCACAGAAATTAGGAACCCTATGTTATATTCCAATACAGTCATCCAAAAGCAAGACAGAGCAATGAGAATAGAGAAAATCCCAATGATCAGGAATCACACCCGCCTGGGTTCTTCAAGTCTCTCTCTTTAAGATCTACTTCAAGCTCTCTTGTTCCAGCCTTCCCACCTCAAACCCTAGCTCAGCAAACAAATTTTGAACCCCCAAAATTGGATTCTCCCATTCCTTTTATAGCCTCTCCAAGAGATAAGGTTTGTTGAGACTTTTCCACAACGTCGCGACGTTGGGACATCGCGACGTTAGGCTGATTTATGCACCACTCTTCTCCAGACCTTCTGCAAGGCTCCATCTCCAACATTTTCCAGTATTTCTTCTACAAAAACCCAATAAAACAAAATATTAGAAAAGTAATCAAAACACAATCATATAAATATGAAATCAATCCCGAATCTTGCTAAATCCCGGGTTTGTAATGAGTGTTTTTGTGCACTCATCACACCCCCAAAATTAGCTTCTCTCTTGCTCATTCCCAAGTAAGTTTACACCAACCGCACAATACGTAAAATAACATACCAAACTTAACTAGATATCGAGGGTAATGCACATGCTGCCAAGATGAAGGATCAAATGAAACCAAAACCTACAACCAGCTTTGTTTCAACGTAAAGGATCCCAACGCGATCTGACTTTCAAAGAATTCAGCCGACCGTCTGGTCAACAAGTGACTCACCTCCTAGGGTTTCACGGCCTTCCCAGAAGTCTGCGTGCATCGATGTACGATCTCTAGCATACACCTCGGTCTGGGACCCCAAACTTGAATTCAACTCTTGCCTATTTAGAGAGTTTAACTAATAAAGTTGATAAGAATGCACCATTTTTATTCATACATTAACCCACCCATTCATGAACGACCTAGTGCCCGTAAGCTCTAGTCGAGTGCCCCCAGAAGGGGGATTGGCTGGGTGACTCCCCACCCGCCTGGCTATGGCACCAAGCATCCACCCCCCTCGAACTTCCTAAACACTCGACCAAACCTAAGGGCCCTAGGCTGTGGGTGTCACACCCCCACCCCTACTGAAGGCGGCAGTGTGTAGCGGCACAAAACCTCCAACCAAGCATTCCAACGACTAGAGAACCCGTGGAAGCGGGCTTCATGTTGCTTGTCGAAAACCCAGATATAAAAATATTTCTTTTCTAAACTTGTGATTTTATAAAATTTCGGCAGCATAACAGTTCCATACAAGACATATCCCAAAACCTGTAGAGCATACAAAGCCATACTTTCAAAATATGGCAACCAACACATTCTTTCAAAGAGCCTCAGGCTCATCACATTTTCACAAAGCCCGAGTTCTCTAGTAGAATGGCTCATCAAGTAATCAACAAACAACTGTTTAGTGCCGATATCTAGCAGTACAAAGCCACATCAAAAAAGGGCAGAAATTAGCCGACTTCATAGCGGAAATCCCGTAGTATAAAACACACCTCGAGAACTTGAATTGGTGGACTCTTAATGTAGACAGGGCGTCGAGACAAACTAGAGCTGGAATTGGTTTGCAGTTGAAATCCCCAACCAGGGAAAGAATCAAACAAGCAGTCTGGTTAGGCTTCAACGCCTCTAACAATGAGTCAGAATATGAAGCCCTCTTATCCGGAATTAAACTAGTTGTCGCCATATCTGTCGATAAGCTCCTGATTCAGAGTGACTCCTAATTAGTCGTCGGGCAAGTCAACGAGGAATTCGAATCTCGAGACCCCTGAATGGTAAAATATGTCTCCCGAGTAAAACAACACTTGGGTAGTTTTTCGATCTGGAAACTAGAACATGTACCTAGGGACTACAATGATAAAGCAGATGCCCTGGCCGGGGTGGCCGCCTCTTTGCCAATAACCAAAACAATATTCTTGCCCATCTACTATCAACCGTTTTCCTCTATCACTCCCTCCCAAGTAAGCCAGGTAGAGGAGGTCCTCCCCTCATGGATGGACCCCACACCTTACACTGCATGGGGAACCCCTAGTGAGAAGGATATGGGCCCATAAGGTGCAAGTCCAAATGCCACTAGATTTTCCTCGATCGAGGCACTTGTTCAAAAGATCCTGGCCATTCGTATCCCGAAATGCTTGACGTCCTAATGTGGCCATTATGTGTCAGGCTGAACCGCATGAGGGAATATGGGAATTATCCAGCGTTGGTAACATCGGGCAATAATGTGGCCTACACTCAAGGGTACCATTACCACTAGCGAGCCGATGCCGATAATTATATAAAAAATGATCATACAACGGCTAGCTCCCCGAGCAGGCCGAAAGCCGTGATGTAAAATATATACGCCTATGTGTGCAAGTGCATGCGTCGATCAAGCAATATAATGCACCTAAGCACTGATAACATATCGATCCACTCGAGCACACACTACCATCGGAAATTAGCCTTGAATATTATCCTGATCGTGAAGTTTCTGAATGACTAATTAACTAAGCTGTGAGATTAAACTAAACTAATCGATCTTAGTAAATCATTGTGTTATGGGAGACTAGGCCTCATTCCCCGCCAATTTTTGATGGAGAACTACCTAAGGGAATTATTTAGGTCTATTCAGACTTATCGACTACAGGTGATCGTGCCTACGAGATACTCCTCTGAGAGGCTTATCCGCCATCCGCCAGCGTGTTGAGTGTATCTCTACCTTAACCCAATGCTCCGAAACGCTTAAATGTTTAATCTTTAATCACAAACTTAATCGAGATATCTCTATTACCCAATCGACCGAGGTCGTCTAATCGAATCCTCAAGGTCCCTACTAGCGATCTCGCACTAAAGAAGTATACTCACACGCCACGTCGCCAAACATCACATGCAGCAGTAACCCAGAAGCATGGCGTGTCAAAGTCAAAATAATCCTGAATGCAATATAAAATCAAAATTTAATTCATGCAATTGTGCATGTGTTCAACAAAACCTCAGATGTGTGAATCTAGAAATACATCGACTTAGAATATGTTAATTTAATCAATCTATAAATCATCGACCGTTTTTCAGAAAAGAAGAAAATACAAAAGCAAGTGTCTTCCATCGACCGGGGTCACGCTAATTATGCTTTCCATGCCCTCATCCAGACGCTTCCATCCCCCATCGATTTCCGGCCCTTTGTTTTTAATGATGTTGAGGCGTAATCGCTCACGTCATGATGCCACGGTCACTTGTCGACTTCCTCTTCTCATCACCCGACGCCACGACGCTCTGCCGCTTCTACTATTCTTCTCTCTCGCTCCAAATGAACCTAAACCCACTATCCCACCCGCTATTCATACAATGCAAAAATCAAGAGATCGCCATAAATTGCATATTTAACTGGCAAGAGGGAGCCAAACCAAAAGACAGATCTGGTATGACATAAGTGTTTTGTGCGCTCATCACACCCCCTAAACTTGAGCTCGTGCTTGTCCCTGCCAAGAAACAGACTCTAAACCGAACACACAACCCAAGAAGCACTATAAACCTAACAACAAGATTGTGATGCACATGCCGAGCAAAGACAAAGGATCAAAATGGACCGACTCACAAATCTCGCTTTTGTTCGACTTCAGAGGATCCATAAGGACAACGACTGGAAGAATCTGCTTGAAAACGTGCAATGGATGTTTATAACCTCCGAGGTCATTCGCTTCCTGACCCTGGCTGTAGACCCCCTCAATCTTGTCTCTACACTTGCATTTATCCTTCAAAAGTCACACTCACCCACTTGGCCCCCCATATATAACACCATTAGGCCCTTTTAGGGGCTTAGTCTGCCTCCCGAGCCTCGTGGCTTTGTATATGGTCCATTGAGCTGTGAAGTGGTTCACTTTAGATGTCATCATTCTTTTAGTTAATAAGCATCATACCATAGGAAGTGCTGGGCCCTAAGGTTTAATTAATCGAGTTTATCGAGAGCCCAATCTTGAGCTGCTTCAAATTGTTTCACCCATATCTCCTGTCCCACCTTTTGAATTGAGTGCCGTTTCTTTTTTTGGATTCCTTACTCAATGAGGAAGTAACCTAAAAAACAGAGAATTTTTAGTAATCGGATCAAACAAATTTCAATTGATTTCCTAAATTGAAGTTCATTACTAGAGCTGGTTCGACCGAAGCAATAAGGTTTATTTGTCATATCCTCACCCGCACTTTAACCATAAATACTTTTTTCATGGACTCCTTATTCTTCAAAGAATATTCTCTCACTTTCGATTTTCAATCTGCACTCGACCAACCAGACAAATGGCAGACGGCAATATGTGGGGCGCTAATTTTGTGATTTTGTGCCCAATCCTATATGGTCCGCCCATAGCTCCGTAGATCAGTGTCCTAGGTGCATGGGTTGATCCATGACCATGTTATATTGTTGTAACCCACCAACCACTTTAGATACTGGTGGTTGGCAAAGAGCAAATGTGCCGCCTGTGACCCCGAACAGATGTTTACAGTCTAAAAGCTCAGACCAAGGAGTTCCTGATTTGATGTACAAATGGAGGTTCTCAGATAGGTAGAGAGATAGACAAAATGAAAAAGATCTATAAAGGAGAAGGAAGAAAAAGAAATGAGGAAGAGGAGCGATCTAAATCCAAAAAGTGTGGTTCCCTCTGTTTCAAAAGAGTCCAATCCGGATCAAGAGTGATTAGTCTAGAAGGTCTCGGAAGCTGAAGAGCAAGAAAATAGAATAGTCGCCAGGGCTTACGTGGACGCCATGGTTACTCATATGTTTCCATTTCTTTTGCTTTTCTTCGTCAAGCTATGGGATCAAAAAAGAACACGATGGGTATCATTTTCCAGTTTGGTCTCAGTCATCTTGAGTCAGATTTGTGTTCGTTTGTTTTGTTAGATTTCGACTCTTGAGAAGGTTTTGACGAATTTTGAGAGTTTCTAACCGGATCGAATCGGGTTAGAAACCAGATCGTACCTTGCTCATTGAATTCTAGCTTGCTAGAAATGTGCCAGGTTGGGTCTTTGCAATCGCTTAGGTTCTTAGTCCTTCGAGCTGGTTTTCACTGACTTGGCTTCCTTTGACCCTGACTTTGAGGAAGGTTCTAAATAAATTTTAAGATTTTTCAACCGGCTGAACTGTTAGGGAAACCAGATCACCTTGGCTCACCGAATTCAATTTCTATGAACAACAATTTGGGTCTTCGACACCTGCTTGCGGGCTCTGCCTCGCCATTCGAGTTCGTTTCTACTTGATTTGTTTTTTGGATTCTGAATCTTAAGGGAAGGTTTTGAAAATTTTGAGAGCCTCTCTCAACCGGGGTGTGAACTCGGTTGGGAAACAAGATCACGGCCCATCGAATTCAGCTTTGATAGAACACGCTATTCGGCGCCGTTTCAGGTTCGGGTTCTCGCCTATTCGAGTTGGTTTTCTACTTGATTTGTTTTTGATTTTTGACTCTTTTGAGGAAGGTTTTGACAAATTTGAGAGCTTCTCACCGAACTGCTGGGAAACCAAATCACTGGGTTCACTCGAATCTCGCTTTTTGTTGGAAATAAAGTAGCTTAGGTCTTTAGCAATCAAGCCAGGCCTGCTCGCTCATTCGAGTCTGGATTTGTACTCCATTTGTTTTTTTTGACCCTGGCTCTTTGAGGAACGTTTCGATAAATTTGAGAGCTCTTTTCAATCGGGCTCGAACTCGGGTCGGGAAACTTATCAACCGTTCATCGAATTCACTATGCCGAACATCAGCCATTCGCGCCTTACGCTGTTCTCAGATTCGGAGTTGGTTTTCTACTTCTGATTTATTTTTTTGGATTTCTGACTCAGAGGAAGGTTTTTGAAAAATTTTGAGAGTCTCTTCAACCGCCGAATCGGGTTGGGAAATCGGATCGCCGCTTCATCGGGTTCAGTTTTCCGGAATGGAAGTTTGAGTACTTGTTTGCTTGGTGGTTTCGCTCTTAGTCATCTTCGATGTCTAATTTGCGACAATCGCTTGCTTGGTTTCTACTCTGTAAGGAATGTTCTAAAAAATTTCCAAAATTGTTTTCAACCGGATCGACCGGTTGGGAAACTGGATCAGCCAGTTTTTCGGGTTTTGTAAGGGTCGTCCGATTTCGCCTTTAATCAAGCTCGACTCGAATCCCGGCCCATTCGCCCAGATCGGCAGGTGTGGCTATGTTTGGTGGTTTGAAAATAGGGAAGCCAGTTTTCAGCAGTTACTGCAGCTCCACTTTTGGATCTGGCAACCCAGATCCAAGTGTCCAAGGTGACAGAGTTACAATCAATCAATAGAGTCACTATCTGCTTCTTCTCGCCACTAATAAGATAAGAACACATGATATACCCACGAGTGTCAGATTTTTTTCGCATGGTTCTCCCGCTTCCTTCGCTGGATATCTTAATTTGAGAGAAATTATTATTTATGCTCCAAAATGCACACCCCTCTGCAGCCGCTGGCTGGTAATCACACATGCGCTACTCGCCCTCGTCAGTTTTTACATGCTAGATATCAATTAGGCCTGGTCTCCGATCCAAGTTAGCAAGCCAGCCTACATTATCTAATCTGACCCATATGTCCCACATACCCACTCCACTAGTAGAGACCCAGTTCTTAGCCTAGGAGGGTGCTACCTCATATGAGGTACCTCCCAGGTGTAATCCGATCCTCTGACCCAAAATCTAGCTTCGCACCGCTTTTCCATATCACTAGAGTTATTGGGGCTTGCCCACTTTGGTTTTCCCCTTTATAAAATAACAACAAAGTAAGTGGCGACTCCAAAGAAAAACTGTGCCCTCGGGACGGATTTTCTAAAATTCAAAATCAACCCACATTTTTCATTTAAAGGCGAGTCGCGCCCACGGATCGGGTAGGTCCACACCTATGTGCATCAATACGTGATCTCAGCGCATATACCCTGCCCGACACCCCCTAAATCCTTGGTTCAACTCACCCGTTGAGAGTCTAACCACAAAATGATAAGAACCCACCGTGCCATTCATTAACCATACCTACTCGTGGAAAGAAAACTAGTGCCCAGTTTATGTTAAGTGTTCCTTATAGCTGGATTTAGCTGTACACTCCCACCAAATAAGCAAGGGTATCATATCTGGGCTTTCTCGAACTTCAATTCCTGAACACTTAACTAAACTTATGTCCTAAGTTGTGGAAACTTCCATCTTGTCCTTGTAATCGGGCAAAGAAGTCAATGGCCCTGCCACTGATTAGTGTATTTAGCTTTGAAAGGCCCCTAGGACTGTGTTCGGGATTTCGATTAGAAGATCTCACTTATTCTTTTCATATGTTTTATATATATATATATATATGTACCAAGGCAACTTTCTTTATTATGTGGGTGTCTCATCACTTGGTGTTTATGAGACTTAAGGTTTGTTGAACCTTAGTATTTCGCTCTGGCGCCTAGGCATACCCTAAAGGTCATCTGGTAGGAAGGGGCGTGATAGCTCGAGAAGTGGGTTTCGAGTATCCCTGAGGATTCACTTTGTCTTCCTGCACTGCATCTCAAACATGAAATTCCAGAGCATCTAGCACCCTACGGATCCTTTGTGGATTTATACTACGTCATTCATGAATATTTTGGACCTCACAAGATCCTGACTCTGCAATAGAATGGTGGCATCACGCAAACAACAAAATGTAAGGATAACCTACCAAACACATACTAAACACAGACTGAAGATACTAAAGTAAACAACACAAACCTAACCTAAACTAAAAGGTGAAACACGAAAAATAAATGGCCTAAATACAAAACTATGCCAACCTAATAAAACCATATCACCCCCCCCCCCAACAGATGTGAGCAACTCTACCGCTGTGAAAGAACAAGAGAGGTGAGAAACTTCCCTCGTGGATTTGGCTGTCATCAAGGGGTTGTGACGTGTACTGGCTGAGGGCGAAGTCGGGCGAGCCGGGTCCTAGAGGGACCGATTTCGAGAATGGTCGCCCTCGTTAGCCAGATCGTACGCATGTCGCCCTCAGTGCGGCCCCACATCCCGGGAAATGAGGATCTTGCTCCTGTGGTCTCGCCCTGCAAAAGCACCTGCTTGCCATCGAGGGCACACCCCGTCCTCGAGGTCGTGCTAGATTGATAGGGCCTCTCCGAGGTCGGCCGTGGGGTGGTGGTGAGTGAGGATCGCCCAACGCTACCCTAGGATCGACCGAGGCCAAAAGCGAGCCCACGATACTCTTGAAGCTCATCCGCCCAGGGTTCATTGCCCGAGTCAGATAATCACCTCGTGCCGCTGGTACACCCGGGCTGCCTGTCACACCATTATAGCTTTAATAAGGTGTATCCACACCTCATTGTCCTCTAAGGGCACCTCGACTTGCTTCCATAAGCCGTATATGAGAAAGGGGTGCCCTAAGTTCATTTTTGCGTCCTAGTTATGGAGGATGGCATCCTCTATAACCTGCCCAAATATCAAGCGGTGTTGTCCGGATGATGGTGTAAATGGAGTGGCGTACTCTTGGTTGTCACCTCACACACGTTCATCGTCGAAATGAGACGCGACGTGATGAAGTGATGCCACACCTTGGAAATATAGGCTAAATGTTTGGCCTTAAGTACTACATATTCTTTCACCATTTGTTTTCCACTCACTCCCGCCTGTTGGCCGACCGAGGATCTGTGTGGTAGTCAGGTTTACCGCTTGAGCCGCATCAAAAGGCCTGGGGGGACCTGCCTTATTATAGAATTGGTTAATAGACCGGGCTGAAGTCTGCCAACCTCCACGCGCGGGGACTGTTTTCACGACATGGGAGGCGAGGTTGGGGTAGAATTCTCGTACCACACTCGTCGCAGCTGGACGAGGTGGTTGGCATAGCGCCCGCCATCCCTTATTCACAATTGTTTTGCGAAAGAAGTCGTCAGGGTGGTAGAAGCCCTTTTCTTTTATGAAGGACCTATTTTTAAAAATGGTGCCAAACCTATCGGCTGCACCTTCATTGACAAACTTAGTGAGGTCGGTGTCGGTTCTCACTAGCCCGACCCCGTTTAGTGGTCAACTTTTGCCACTTACCCGACATAAGTGTAGAGGGGTGGGTGGCTCTAGACCTCCTAATCACCAAGGGGTGCCAGCGGGGCTGAATAGCGCGAAAGGGGCCACTCGAGGTAACTGAACAATTGATCGAGGCACCTAGGGTACACAATGAGGCTAGGAAAGGCTAGAATGGCGACAAAGGAGGCGCCCGCGACCTCTAGGCGCACCTAATGTTGCCTTCTGAGAAACCTAACAGGACCCGACGGTAGGGACAAGGCCGGCAGGCCCGAAGAGTTCCGGGGCTCAGCCCAGGAGCCAGACGGGGGATAGGGGTTAGGGCACGGCGAGGATCCGCGAGAGGGGGTGATGGAGCTCTAGGCAGTGCGGAGAACCGATGGGAATTAACTCTAAGACCGATGGTGGTAGAGGCGATAGAATTGGTGGGAGTTAGAGCACAACGGCGGAAGTCTTGGGAGGATTCGATGAAATTTGTGCGTGGGAGGACAAAAAAAATGAGGGCCTCTGGTCATAAAACAGGGGCAACGTCGCGACGTTCGGGCTTAATGTCGCGACGATCCCAAGGATGGAGTTACCAACGTCACGACGTTGAGATCCAATGTCGCGACGTGATAGAGAGACTATAAATCCAACGTTGCGACGTTCCAGAGAGTGGTGAAACTGACGTCGCGACGTTGAGATCCAACGTCGACGTTCCAGAAGGTGGAGCTGTCAACGTCGCGACGTTGAGATCCACATCGTGACGTGATCGAGGCTTGGTTTTTCATGGTTTAGGCAACGTCATGACGTTTAGACGTCGCGACGTGACAACGTCACGACATTGAGATCCAACGTCGTGACGTGACAGAGAAGGTCAAAATGAAAATTTTTCAACAATTTTCTAAGTTTTGAGAAAACCCCCTGAATGCAATTTTGACCCCTTCGCACTTATGAAATTATCTTCTCGAGCGGATCCTCCACACACTAGTGCGCCTTGGTACAGCTTGGACAATCAAAATAAACGACCGATTACGGAAAGAGACTGACAAAAGATGCTAAAAACTAAAACTAACAAAAAGTTAGACTACGAAAGAAAGTTCAAAAGCATGGAGTTGCCTCCCAGTAGCGCTTTGTTTAGTAATAGATTAGCTCGGCGGCCACGAATCTCAATGTGCCGGGATCGAACATATGACTCACTTACTACACTCCTTACGGTGTGCTCCCCGATTGGAATAATTACGCTTATTCGCATGGAACTCACTAAAGTGGCTTCAACGTTGGGTGTTAACTTTGAATGTTCCTTTTCTGTATGCATAACTTAAACAAATTGAAAACTTAGTCCGCCGTGTGAATAGTCGATCATCTTGACTTTAATTTCCCGGAAAAAAGTTTGAGTCGGGAATTAAACAAGAGGACCTATTGCCCCACCTCAAACTCTTTCCTGACGATATGTTTATCGTGACAGGCTTTCGTCTTTTCCTTGTATATTCAAGCATTCTTAGAAGCCTCGTTGCGGAATTCGTCCAATTCACTAAGCTATAGCATCCACTTCTCTCCTGCTAATTTGTTGTCTATGTTCAACATGCGAGTGGCCAGTAAATACATGTAATTCAGCGGAGGTGGCATGCTTTCCCATAAACTATTCGAATGGTGACATACCCAATGGTGTTTAAATGTTGTCTGTATGCTGGGAGTGCATCGTAGATTTTCTTCGACTAATCCAGTCATGAGTTATTTCACATTTTCTCCCGGAATAGACTTTATCTCTCGGTTTTGTCTCACCTTGCCCCATTTTCTATGGATGGTATCGCAGTGATGTGCGTGCCGCATTCCATATTTTGCAAAACTTTTCCAACCATCTTATTGCATAAGCTAGGTTCCTCCGTACGTGATCGGTGCTCGTGGAGTGCCAGCGTGTAAATATGTGATGCGAAGGCAGCTCACCTTAGCATCATTGGTGCGCGTCGATGTGCTTCTACCCATTTAGAGACATAATCTGCAAACAAGATGTACGGGTTACCAAATGAGGGGAAATGGACCCATGAAATCCATCCCCCACAAATCAAATAGCTTCGACTTCAGAATTGTGCTCCTTAGGCCGATTCGTCCTTTTTAGAAATGTTCCCGATTCTTTGGCATTTGTCGCAGGTGGATACAAACTGGTGCGCATCCTTGAATAGGTTCAGCCAGTAGAAACCTATTTGAAGTACCTTTGCCGCTGTCCTCTGGCCTCTGAAATGCCCCCCACATGGTAAAGTGTGGCAGTGGTTTAGCCCATTTCATCTTCTAGTACACATCGCCTTATCACTTGGTCAGCACAGTGCTTGTATAGAATGGGTTCCTCCCAGTAGTAGTGTTTCAATTGTGCAAATAATCTCTTCTTTTATTGGTAACTAAACTCTGGAGGGATCACTTTTGCCACTATATAATTCACATAGTCGACAAACCATGGAACCATCTTTGTGTCTGCAATTGCTAAGAGCTACTCGTCTGGGAAAGCATCATTTACATGGACCTCATCTCTTGTCCCTTCTAACCGTGACAGGTGGTCTACGACTAGGTTCTCTGTTCCTTTCTTGTCTTTAATCTCTAAGTCAAATTCTTGCAATAAGAGGACCCACCATATTAGTCTCAATTTTGCGTCCTTTTTAGTCATGAGGTACTTTATGGCGGAGTGGTCGGTGTCTTAATTACCTTATTGCCAATGAATAGGGCTAAATTTGTCGAGAGCAAAACAATGGCCAAAAACTCCTTTTACGTGGTGGCATAGTTCAACTGGGCATCATTCAAGGTCCGGCTAGCATAGTAGATAACCTGAAATATTCTTTCTCTTTTCTGCCCTAGCATTGCGATCTAGCATAATCATGCGTCTGCATTAGCTCAAAGCGGGAGTTGATCTGGTGTTACTACAATCGGGCGATGCGATTTATCTTTCAAGGCTTGTCTTTCGCACCTGCTTGCTCGTCAAACTCAAATGGTGTCCCTTAGACCCGATGGGTGAACAATGGCTTTGGAATCAGAAAAGTCTTTTATAAACGATCTATAGAAACGCATGGCCGAAAAACTCGCATGCCCTTCTTCTGCCAGATGGTGGCGGTAGTTTCTCTATTGCTTCAATTTTGCTTTATCTACCTCTATTCCTCTTGCAGAAATCCGGTGTCCAAGTACTATGCCTTCTTGTACCATAAAATGACACTTCTCCCAATTAAGCACAAGATTGGTTTCCTCGCATCTAATCAACATCGATCTCGAGGATTGTCAGCAATTGTGAAGGAGTCCTGATACGAAAAGTCATCCATGAACACCTCGGTGTCCTTTCAACTTCTGTCTGAGAATATATTGCATCACTATGGCGGAATGTGTAGGGCATTACACGTGAGGGCATCTGCCTAAATCTTGAATGTACCATATGGGCATGTGAATGTCGTCTTCTCTAATCTTCGGGAGACTACTCCTTAATCGATTGTTCTTAGGAGTACCCATCAAACAATAGTATTTGTGTCTGCTAGTACATCGGCGTACGATCCGAAGCGGCGGTGGGAAATGGTCTTTTCGAGTAGCCTTGTTCAATTTTCGATAGTCAATACAAATCCTCCATCCTATAGTATTGAGGAAGCGATGTGTATCGTTCGCTATCTTTATCTTGTTGTTCCTCCGCTTGCTATGCACTATGCATGCAGGACTTACGTACCTTGTCGGAAATCGGATAAATAACCCTAGCATCTAGCCATTTTAGTACCTCCTTGCGGACTACCTCTTTCATAGTCGGATTTAACCTCCTCTGTGCTTCCACTGAAGGCCTATGACCATCTTCTAACAAGATTCAATGCAAGCACATAGAAGGGCGAATCCCTTTCAAATCCACCAGAGACCAGCCAAGTGCAGCCTTGTGATCTCTGAGGACCCTCAATATCTTCTCTTCCTCTATCGCTGTCAAGGACGTTGAAATAATCACTGGTAAGGTGGAAGCATTCCCAAGATAAGCATACCTTAGATGGCTAGGTAGTGGCTTTTGCTCCATCTTGGGTGGCTGTTCAACAGATGGCACTAACGTTTGCGTATTTTCTCCTAGGGGTTCATAATATTTCCTTCTATTAGGTTCACATAAGTCCATCCATTTTACATATTCCTCAACTTCTTCTCCCCATTTTAAGATGTCCTTTCACGGCTGGGCTAGCCTCCAAGGAGTCGGTGAGACCGCTTTGGCTAGACACCTATAACCTCGGTCTGTCATGAAGCATGTATCACTCTACGGGTGTCTCACGGCTTGAGACACATTAAACTTGCCTTCGTCTTCTGCGCCTTAATTTGACTCTCCTACAGAGCAATGATCATTTGCCACATGATTTGCGAGAAATGGTCTACCCAATATTATGGGTATTTCTTTATCTTCTTTCATATCTAATACAATGAAATCTGCTGGGAAGATGAACTTGTCGACCTTCACTAAGACGTCTTCTATCACCCCTTTCACTAGTGGTTGCCCTTGTATTGCTAATTCCCTACCACTTCTCAATCTTGAAGTTTGCTGACATGTTTGTTCTTCCCGTCTCGGATTCACTTATGAGTTGCTTGGTAAGGAACCTTGCTCCCTTTCTGTCAATAGGTTGGCCATTTGGCCCATTTGTACCTCTAATTTTCTCAACTACGCTGCTTGATTGTTCAATTGGGTGGCCTGGTGTTACATATTCGCCTTTGTCTCATTCGCCAAAAGGCGTTATCGGAAACGCGCATTTCTTATGAGAGACTTGTTCGGAGTCCACCTTTTCGGGAGGTGGTCCGGCTCACTCGAGGGTGGTGGAATGTTGTTACGATTGTTCCTCGTCATAACTCGATTGTTCTAACTCTACGCCACCTTGGCCACGATTACGGATTACAGTAGTTGTTGCTCCCATCTTGCGACCTGTTGTTGTGGTTGATTAAACCTTAACACATATTGGGCATGCTCTCTTGTTGCTATCCGTGACGTCTGTCTTGATGTCTTTATCCTCCATAAAATTCACACTACTCCCATGGGCTGGTCTGTATGGAATTCACGATACCTTGCTGTCTAGTTAGCTGTTTAGTAAGCTGTGAGACATGAGTAACCAGTTTGCTAAGAACCTCGTTATATGTGTCGCCCACAGCCTTCACTGGTGTAATTCTATCTCTAGGCCACTGATTTGTATTAGTAGCAGCATCCTCCAGGATTTCATATGCTTGGTCCGTAGTCTTCTTCATTAGCACCCCTCCTGCCGAAGCATCAATCACTGTTCTGGTTGCATCCCTAAGACCATTATAGAAAGTGTGAACTTTGCGTCCATACAGTCGATACAATGATGTGGGCACTTCCTTTGAATTCATGAAACCTATCATGCCTTTGCCGGGTTCTCTCCCTCTAGGCATGCAGATGTAGATCTTGCACCGGTTATTGCAATTTTGTGAAATTAGGAATAACGGTAGAACTACACTAAGTCGTTCCATGAAGTAATGGAATCGATGGGCGACTTGTCAACCAATGTTTGGCTACATCACCTAGTGAGAGTGGAAGCGATCTCAACTTTGAAATTACTCTTGGTGAACCCCATTGTACTTGATGGTGTCGCGGACTTGGGAAGTTGGTCAAATGCATGTCGGTTCTGTTGAGCAATGCGTGGAACGGGATGTTACGAAATCTATAAGGTCACTAACCCCATTTCGAGAAGTTGTTTACCTAAATGGGTAGTCTCGGATAGCCGTCCCGAACAAGCTGTAGGTGGTAGAGACCATTCTTCTAGCAACATGAATGGATCATCACGGTTGTATAAGCGGCTACGGGTGCATGATTCCATTCCATTCGTATGACGTCATTTTTCTCATAGCCGCCGTGTTATCTTCATTATTCTGCATGATTGCTAGATTTATGTATTGTGCTTTTCTCAGTTCTCGGCGTAAACGGTGTAAGGTTCTTTCCAGCTCAGGATCAAACGGATGTAGTTCAACCTGACCCTGTCTTCGCATGCACTCACTATAACCTTGACTGCAATCACACCTGACATAAGGGCAATTGACCTTGTAAGTAAAATAAAATAAAGAAAATTCGATAATATCTGTTGCATGACAATCCATCTCAACATAAACTTTCTTCATAAACAACATTGCCAAAAACTTGATAGGTGACGTGATGTAGCAAAATATATACGCCTATGTGCGCAGAATTACACCGCGATAAATCAAGTAATATAATGTACCTAAGGAATACGGATATCGATCCACGAGAAGCGCGTTGACCTCTGAAATTAGCCTTTGAATGTATACGGGCGTAAGCTTTCAGTATTAATTAACTGGTGTACGAGTTAAACTAAACTAATTTATCTTAGTAAATCAACGTATTTGTGGAACTAGAGACTCTGTCTCCCCTGCCACTTTGATGGAGAACTACCTAGGGAATTATTGTGATCTATTAGAGTGACATATCGGCGGCGGGTGATCGTGCCTCGAGATACCCTCTCTTTCCAGAAGAAAGTATCCATCCTATCTCGCTAGCGGGGTTGAGGTATGTCTCTACTAACTGTGCTCGAAACGCTTAAATGTTTACAACCTTAATCGCCACCCTCGGAATCGGGATATCTCTGTTACCCTAATTGAGGGCGGGTGGCTCTGAAGTGGATCAGGCGTCATCCTCTGCAATCTCGGAGTACTGACAAGATCATGCCAATGTTGGCCCGGACATCACATATATATAAATCGATCTGAAGCGGATGCAAACAAAGTCATAAATAAGCCCGAATAATATAAAATCAAATCTTAATCCATGCAATCTTGACAGGGTTCAACAAAACCCTAGATGTGAATCTAGAACATACTAGACTTGATTATACACTTAATCAATCTATAAATCATCGATGGATTTTGAAGAAAGAAAATACAAAAGCAGTGTCTTCTCTCAAATGCAGGTTGTTCTTTTCATGCTTTAGTGCCTTGCCGTCCGTGCGTTTTCCGATCCCCATCAGATTCTGGTCCCTTTGCTTTTAATGATGTTGAGATGTCGGCGTTGGCGTGCGGCGTTAAGGCGTCGCGATGTTGAGGCGTCGGCGGCGTTGGCGTCGTGGCGTTGAAGCGACAGCGGCGTTGGTCGCTGATGGCTTCCTCTTCTCGTTGACGATGTTTGCAACGTTGGGACGGCGTCGCGACGTTGATGCGTCGCGGCGTTCTGCCCGACTACTGCTCTTCTTCTCTGCTCCAAAATGATCGAAAAAACCGCCCTCACGCCATTCACATATAATGCAAAAAATTAGATGCTCCCGGTATAAATTGCGTATTGTACCATGCGACTAAAACCAAAAAACGGACACGGGTGCCAAGCATGAGTGTTTTAGGCGCTCATCCTCATCTGAAATCAGGTCTGGGCCTGATCATCTCGAGCCCTTGAACCTTTGCCCAATGGGGGATTGATATAGTCGGGTTGTTGCCCACCACCCCGGCTCAAAAGAAATTATTGTTGGTGGCAACTGATTATTTCAATAAATGGGTAGAAGCCGAGGCCTTCTCATCGATTAAAGACAGGGACGTTACTCAGTTTATCTAGAAAAATATCGTTTGTCGTTTCGGCATCCCTAGATCAATTGTATCAAACAACGGTCCCCAATTCGGCAATGAGGTTTATCAAAACTTGTATTAGAATTGAAATAAAAAATGCGTACTCCACCGTCATCCAGCAAAGCAATGGATTAGCGAAGCCTGCAATAAAACTACATTGACTAGCCTTGAAAAAATGATTGGATTAATTTGGGTAATGGGTGGATGAACTTCCAGGAATTACTTTGGGCTTGCAAACTGCCTCGCGATCTCTGGGAGTATATCCCCCTTTTACGGGTGCCCATGGGGATGGAAGCTATGATCCCTACGAGAGAGTGGCATGCCTTATCCAGGACGTATATGAGTCGAATGGAAATCTGGGAAGCTATTAAGGACACGGACACGGTCGATGAACTACGAGAGTGAGTCATGATCACGTCTCAAAGCATCCTGCTTGCCCTTTGGCAAATTATTACAAAAAGCAGTAAGGCCGGATGTTTCCAACCGGGGACCTGATCACAAGAAGGTATTTGAGAAAATCTTTGGGCAACGGCAGGAGAGGTTCGACCGAATAGGAAGGACCATATCTGTAACATGGTGGCAGATAGGGATCTTACGGCTTTAGAAAAGCAGTGGAACCGTACTGATATGGAGATCTCTTATCTTAAAGGTATTTTTCAATAAGGATGACTTGAGTATTTACTCATATTTTTGTCATATTCTTCATCGTCTGGGAGCTAAACATAAAGCTGGGATGGTATCGATAAAGACATATCCAAAGCTGATAGATAACATCTAACTAGTCCATATAAAAGCCCAGATGGTGCAATAAAAGACCTATCCGGCCCAGTATAGATAACATCTAACTGGTCCACATAAAAGCGGATGAAGATAAAATACCTATCCATTGGTATAGATTGTTCCTAAGTATGGTCACGTAAAAGCGAGATGGTGTGACCAAATACCTATCTACGTTATAGATAATATATAGCAGGTCCACATAAAAGCTTTGGATA
Organism: Tetrastigma voinierianum; assembly: GCA_016808115.1. Taxonomy (NCBI): domain Eukaryota; kingdom Viridiplantae; phylum Streptophyta; class Magnoliopsida; order Vitales; family Vitaceae; genus Tetrastigma; species Tetrastigma voinierianum. The sequence goes on along the minus strand of JAEQBH010004886.1, from coordinate 715,973 downwards.
GGCGCAATAAATGACATATCAGGCCCGGTATGAATAAATATCTAATTGTTCCCAGCAAAGCAGGATGGCGCAATAAGTGACTATCAGGCCCGGGTTGAATTAACATCTAACTAGTCGTATAAAAGCCCGGATGATAGCCTGACCACGATTAATTACATTGGCTACCCATCTACGCCATTCGACTAAATGAAAAGAAACTATGTCACACATAACCAAGTCGGCACACTTAATACAAGCAGTAAAAGTCTCTTTGCAGGAATGTCGAATCACAACAAAAGCAGTAAAAGATCGGTAATGACCTTGGTGAAACCCTGACCCTCTCAGCCCAGTAGCGTGGAGTTCCTCATGCCGCCTTGGCTAGAGGCTGCGCGGGATGTCTATCTATCCTATCAATGGCGACTAAAGGACTCTTGGTCAGGGGTTCCTCCCTAATAGTTGCGGCAGCGGGAAAGTCGGAGGAGGCACTTGGGGAGCATCAGGGGTTGATAAAAAAACTCTAAAGGTAGCGGCTTTGATGTATCAAGCATCCCGGCTGGGATCATGGGCTTACTCCCGCATATATTGTGCGCAAAAGCACAACAACCGTAGCCATAATCAAAGATCACATCGCTGCTCGCATCAAATTCCGCCTCCATCGCTTCCCTTTCCTTGGTCATCTTTGCCTCGAGAAAATTTGAGAAGCTCCTCCTTTTAACCCCAGGCTGATTAACGATAGTAGCTCAAATACATTAGATGGCAATTCTCCTCCTCCATCATCCGACAAGCTTCCCCCGCGACAACCAAAACCTCTTTGAACAAAGTCAGGATTCAGACTCGCCTCTATAAACGCCCTCTAAAGCAATTAAGACCTTGTTGGACTCAGACGACTCGAATTCCATTTGTGCTCGGGCATTTCCATGCATCGGTCTCAAGCCGCGTATCGTCTCTTCACATGTCGAATTTGGCATCCTCTACTTGCCTTGGCCGAGCCGCCCTATCTCGACCTCTTTGGCCTCCGGCTCCCGTCGGGCATTCAATTAAGCCTCGGAGTCAAAGGGGCGTTCAAGATATCTAATCGGAAGCCCGGTGAACATATTGGCGAGAAGCAACCTACCGTCCTCGGTGCGGTTAGATTCGCGTCTTTGGAGGGCCACGCCAATGCACGGATGGTAGTGATTGCACGCAAGAAGCATATTAAGAATACGGCGGACCTGATACACACGCACTTTATGAATATTACTACCTTACCGGTTCGGTCGATTGAAGCGTAGTTAGGTTGCGGACTTGCATTCCATACCGATTATCTGGCAGAAGATCTGCTTTTATAATACCCGGCGGGGGCCGCGGCGCAGTATTCTTCGCCAATCAACCGGCGCAGAGCAGCTACAGGCATACGTAGTGTTCTCGGATAAATCATCAGGGCGATCTGGCCTCTGATTCATACGGTTAAAGGGCTAATGGTGGATATATGCTTGGCGTCTTGAGCGGGAACCGCTGCCGCTTCCTCCATCCCTTGAGGAAGTAGGGCGCAAGAGAGGAAGATAAGAATTCAACAGTATCCGATCTGGAAGCAACGGCCTCTTGCGCCTGGTTTGCTCAAGCTTAGGCATGTCCGGCCGGCTTTCAGTCCCATTGGGAGGTTGGACAACCTGTAAGGCGGTCGGAATCAGACTGACCTCCCTTGGCTCCCCCAGAGCAACATCCTCCGGGCCGGGTCAATCACTTGACCCCATCTCGGGCGAGCCCGGAATGATAATCGCATGCATCTCTAAATCCCCATCCGTGGTAGGCCGATTCAATCCTTCGAAGCCTGGGTGAGGCTCCCTCTCGAGGAACTCTCCTACGCTTAGTTTCTGGCGTATAAGCGTCAATGACCACATGTCATCTCTTCCTCCTCCTCTTCTTCTTCCAAATCCGAAGGTCGACTAGATTCAAGACAAACCCAAGGAACAAAATCTTTCACTTGGGCCCTCCCGTTTCCCAATCTTTAGCACTCGAGGGCGGGGCGGGTCCCTTTCTCGACCAAGGGAAGGCTTCCCAGGGCAGTTGACCCTTTCACTTGACTAAAGTGGGTTGGAGTAGGCGGAACCCATTGTCACAGAAATGAATGATCAAACGAGTCTGGGACACTAGTTCTAGACTCAATGTTTCAGCACCCAAATCCACGGATGAAGGCATGCTTTGGTTCAAGTATAGCGAGTCCATGATGATGAAATGTTCCCCATCCACTATTCTTGAAGGTAGCAGGCATGGAATAATCGGAAGCAGCGGGATCGGGTCCGTGTCACCGCCGGCTAGGTTCTTTAAGTGAGAAGAACCTCGTAATGGCGCTCACCTTTCCGAGGAAATCTCCCGATTACCGTGGATTTTCTCAAGGCTTGCCTTTTCCACCCAATGTACCAACCCACCCCTTCGGTTTTTCCCTACCAATAATCCACAATCAATTACGCATAAAGAGTCATATGTATACACACACATCGTTAAACTCAACCTACCCCCTACACACACCTGGGAAGGACTGCGACCGGTTAACATCAAATGGAAGCCCAGGGGAACCCGAGGTCTCATCCCAAGGCCTCCTTACTAGTATAGCACCCTTCACCTCCATCTTAGGTGAATCGGGGATTCCATTAACAAACTGTAGTCAAGAACTGCAGGCGACATGGACATCCGACCACCTTGTGCTCTGCCCGAGGAATAAGCAAAACAAATCTCGACCAGTATCAAGTTGGTATAGAGTTTAATTACCTTTGCATCAATTAGAATCAAATGGTGTTGGGGTGGGCGGTGGTAGCGTACGATGAAATGAAAAAAGCTGTTTGACAATGGCGAGCCTGAGGAGCGAAACTTGGCCCTTGAGTGCTCCGGGAAAAAACCTTTGTGTTGTGCTCTCCTTTAAGTGGACTCATCGAATCTCCTCCATCAATATGAGGTCGATAGTATCAAAGGAGCAAATATCGGTAATTACGGATATCGGTTACTTAGTTTCTGGAAATATCACGGAATATCGAAAATATCGGTGGATATTTTAACAAAAATATCGGTAAAGATAAAATTATATAAAATTTATGAAAATACTTAATTTTTTTTAAAAATGACAAAAATAAGTAAAATACATATATTATAGTTAATTAATGATAAAATGAGATATATCCAACTAAATAATGCCAACATAGATAATGAAAAAATCAAAATATTAGATATTATAATATTAAAAGATATATCAACTAAATAATATGATAATAGAAATTAATTATATTTATATTTATTTATTAACAAATAAAATTATTTTTATTTTTAACTTCATTATTTTAGATTAAAACATATTTAATCAAATTTAAAATAAGAAATAGATTATTTTATTATTTATACAAAATATTTTATATAAATGTTGATTTCTTAGAATTTGATAGTTGATGTAGACATTATTACATGATGTCATTTATAATTAAAATTATCTTAATATTTTATATTATCAAATAAATTTTAATTTTTAAATTTTGAAAATATGAAAGGATTCTTGAAAAATAAAAATGATGATAATGTTAAATTAATAATGTAAAAATAATGTGAATAATGAAAGAGCATATAAGTTTTATTGCACCTTATATAATAATATTTTATTGGCTTAGTAGGGAAGGATAATGGCTAAACGGTTTTGGCGAGGAGTTCGAACGGGAAAGTGCGAGAATTTTGATGTTTTGGCCCCGAAAAAGTAGCGAAAAATCAGGAAATATCGGTGAAAAATCGATAAATCGCCGATATTTCGATTTCCGCAGAAATTTTCACGGTGATCAAATGCGACTATCGATTAGGGGATATCGTGTATCGACTCCGTCGATATTGAAATATCGGCGAGGTACAATTTCCACTGGATGTTATCGGGGACATCGCAATAGGCCTCGACTCCTCCTTGTTATTAGGGATGAAATGATGCCACTTACGAAGGCGTCGGGTAGGTTTTCACGCGATGCTTTATTTGGTGGAAGTAGCTTCTTGACCTCTCGCCATTCTGGCTTGAGACCGGAGGAGGCGAAAATGAAAGTCGACCTGACCATATACGAGCGGTAAGAGGCAAAATCGCCAAGCGGGCTGGGATCACCCAGGGCCACAAGGTTACGCACATGCCCTCTCGGAACTCTGTTGGAAGTGGCCCCCAACAAGATTCAGGGACAAGAGGCAGCCTTGCAGTGAAATGAGTTGAAGCGGCGTCTAGAAACCGACTCACGAAGAATACGAGGGAATCGGACCGGCGTATTCGTAGAGACCCTTGAACTAGAAGAAGCTAGTAAACACAAATGTGGCGGGGGGAGCAGGAGAGGCGAGCTCAATGATGGTTCCACATATGCACCAAGCGCTGAGCCACGTGGATGCATTAAATGCACCGCTGACTCATCACATCCACTGCCAGTTTGAATCTCGGCGACGATTCACCTATTAAGGCACAGTAAACAAGCATGGGCCAAACTCGTAAGCCCATGCGCCCCCTTAGTAGACGCAATGAGCTCTAGCCCACCATGTTATTCCTAGATCGGCCAATATCAATCAAAGCATGTCAAATACCATAGCCTTCGGCCATAAGAATCAGTCCTTGTCGCTACCCAGGAATCAGAAAAGCATAGGGATAGTGTATGCTAGTACTCAAGGAATTTCAAGAGATATAAATTCATTAATCACGCCAAAAGAAGTTCGTAATTACACGACATCGTTATTTTTTACAAAGTGATCATACTATGACTAAGTGATCCATCCGGATCAAATACAAAGCTTAGACAAAAGCAATCATGGGCGCGAAGGCTGAAAACGAGGAAAAAAGAAGAAGGCGAAGAAGGTCAATGGAAGTGGAAATGAGCGCGAAGAATCCACGTTACTTCGGGGGTCCTTGGATCTGAGAGGATTCCATTCAAGTTTCGAACTGCAAAAAGGGCCAACAAGAGCATGGATATTCAATTCTGACTTCGCTCAATCCTTGCAATCTTCGATCTGGTTCATGCATGGGAACCACGTTCCAACCATCTTTCGTAATCATCCTTCATTCAGCAAACACTCCAAGTCTAACTCCCGCCAATAACTAACCGACCTTCTCATTACCAGTGGCACAAAGGAATCTTCCACCCACCAAACCTTTTATAGAGACCTCCAACCTCAAGGGTATCCCAAGCAACCACAGCAAATGCGAATCCAAAAAGTTAGTAAATTCACGTTGGAACATACCAACATTGATTGTCCACTTGGAACATACCAACATTGATTGTCCGTTGTTCCCCATACTAGGCTAGTCAAATACATTTTCTTTTTTCCCGCCCGGGATAACAACCCTCCCTAACAGGAAAAAGGGGCGCATTATGGGTACCATGGGCTTAGGCCCAACTACTCCCGCTAACAGGCCCCGACCGACTAAGGACCACAGGGTGATGGCCCAATCTACGGGCCCAATCGTTAGGATGATGGTCTAGTCTATAGGCTCAATCATTCTCATTTACAAATCAGGTCATATATCCCCTACCAGGTAGGGCATATACCGCATAGACATTGTCTCTCCTGGCTGGTTAACCTCTTTAAAAAGGAATCCGGATGACCTCTCTGACCTTAAACAAGTGTAAGTCGTGCGCATAACCACCCTGAGGGTGGTCAAACATTCCTTGGGGTAGAAAATGCGGACGACTTGGCTATCTAAAAGGAAGAACATATCATAAACGCACAGAAAAAGGGTCACCTTCCCCTTCAGTTTTGGAAGGAGATCATCTATTTTCCATGGAAATAGGATCATCTCTCTTCTGGATAAAATAAGGAAGTAACACAAGGAAAAGGTACAATGATTCCATACTGAAAAAAAGGGCGTTTTCACTATTCAAGCTAACAAATCTAACTTAAGTATCGGAGAGGCGGCGGGCACACCACTGCCGTTTTCTTGTTTGTTTTGCAGGCATTCACTAGCCGGCTCATGTTTTGACGATTCAGTGATTCAAAAAGTTCAAGAGACCACAAGTATAATTTATAAATAAATAGATATAATAAGTACCATTTTAAAATAATACTTAAATTTCATTTTAAGAAATTTTTAACATTTTTTTATTCTATGTACTTTTATTTATTTTTGTTATAACATCGAAAGCTTTGATGAACAATAATTTGAATTCAAGAACATAAAGATAAAGAAATCATCATAAAAATACACAAGAGGTTTTAATGTGGTTTGGTCAATTATGCCTACATCCATGAATGAGATAATATTTCCACTATTCTTGAAAACACAAATAACAAGATTGAGGTATCAAAGTATTACGACGACTAGGAAAAATTACAAAATCACAAAACCCTAGGATGCCCACAAATCGAGAAAATACCTCATAAAACTCTCAATCTCTCGAGCCACTTACATCTCTGTGATTTTCGTCTCTCACATAACTTTTTCCTCTCATGACCCAAAATATTTATAGGGATATTTCTAAAATATTTTCTTATTCTATGAGACCTTATATTACAATAATATTACAAATATGAATTATCCTATAAAATATTATTTACAAAAAGAAATTAATACTAAATAGGAATTTGAGACACATTCTAACAATTTTTGTGTTTATCTTTTAGTGTTTTTTTTCTCCAACTAAATACGGAAGTTAAGTTACAAACACCCTACGTTCCTCTCTCAAACCGTCTCCGCCCTCTATCTGTTCTCTTTTTTAGGCCCTTATTCCTTAAAGAGGAAGGGTGATTTTTTGGCACCCTTTCCATTGTTTTCTTTCTCAAATCTGAGTTTGGCCTTAAATCACCCATTTCATCGTTTTCTTCCCATATCTGAGTTTTCTTTTCCAATAAAGTGGTTTATTCTTCATCGGTCTAGGTTCGTATTTTCTTTTCCTTTATTTTTTCGTGTTTTTTTGTCATCGACCTATTGTTTTGTCGCCAACTTGTTGCGGTGTGTTTTCGTCGACTTGTTGCGGCGTATTTTGTCGCCAACTTATTGAGGGGAGTTGTGTTGTGACGAGTAGTTGTGTTGCAACGGGTAGTTATGTCGTCGATGGTTATCTTCTTTGTTGGTTTTCCCATTGGCAGTTGAGATAACAAAATTCAATCCAATAAAATCATCAAATCAAATCATGTTCATTGATATGTTGCAGATATGGAATCTTATATATTCTAGGCATTTTTTTATTATCAAATGTGTAGTGTCACGCCCAATTACGTACTACTTAAACTGTAACACTCAGATAGCATTTATTTTTATTTTTATTTTACTATAAACTTGTTCATTCATATACTGTTAAACATTTAACTTGAAATATATTTTGTAGCAGCGGATTACAAAATATATTCAAACTCCATAAATGAGAGTGTTCAACATATACAAACTTTACATTGTTTACAAAAAAAAACAAATACATATATAAAATAGTCCATAGCGGTCTTCAATGGGCACCTAATATTGTATTGACCTTGGTTGCTGATGCGGATTATCCGAGCTTCTAGTTCCTTCTTCTATACCTACACAGATGAAACACCCATGCTAAGCTTATAGCTTAGTAGGAATAACACTCGTGGACGACCTCTAATAAGCATCATCATACGTTAGGCAGCGTGCATGTCATATTTGTATATCATTTACACATGCTTATATACATGCTCCCGATGAGTGCCTAAAACAATCATGCCATACCCGTGTCTGTTTTATGGTTTTAGCTTTATTTTACAGTTAAATATGCATTTATAGCCGATATCTTATTCTTGCATTTTGTGAATAGCGGAGTAGAGCGGGCGATTTTGGGACCATTTTAGAGTAGAGAAGAGAGCATAAAGGTTGGCGGGGCGTCCGCGGCGATCCTGACACATTATGACGTCCAGTCAGCGAGAAGTCAACAAGTGGCTTAGCGTCGAGATGTGATGCGATTTACGCCTCACCATCATTAAAATCAAAGGGAGGCGAGGGGATTGGGCGTGCGGACTAGGAGCGCGGAAAATGAAATGACGGCGACCGGATCATTAGGAAGGCGTTGTTTTTGTATTTTCTTCTTTCCTGAAAGACTACGGATGTTTTATAGATTGATTATGTGTTAAGTCCAGTATGTTCTAGATTCATATCTAGGGTTTTGTTGAACCCTGTCACGATTGCATGGATTAGAGATTTGAATTTTATATTATTCAGTTATTTGTGACTTGTTAGTATCTGCTCTATATCTGTGATTTATACACATGTGATGTCAGCGAATTGGCATGATTTTGTTAATTATCCAGAGATCAGAGATGGGGCCTGAGGGATGCGAATAAACGACCCTTGGTGGTCGGTACATAGAGATATCCCGATGCCGAGGGTGGCGATTAAGGTTAGAACATTTAAGCGTTTCGGAGCATTGGGTTGGGGTAGAGATACACTCAACCTTGCTAGCGAGATATGCAAATACACCTCGAGAGAGGGTATCTCGTAGGCACGATCACCCCGTCATCAATAAGTCGTGAATAGATTGAATAGTAATTTCTCTAGGTAGTAATCCATCAGAAGTGGCGGGAGACCAGGGCCACTAGTCTCCACGACATAGTAGACTCCTCAGATAAATTGGTAGTTCGATCTCACACGATAGAATACTTGTCACTTTCAACGTCCGGATAATTGAGCTAAAATCGGTAAGTCAGCGCACTTATCTCCGTGGATGTCGTACTTAAATTTTACTATATTACTTGATACGACGCGTGCACTTGCGCATATAGGCGTACATATTTTACACATCACGCTTTCGGCCTATCAATATCTTATACTTACTTATCATATCATGTTTCATTTCTTATCATTGTTCATATACATTTCATATCATTTTACACTTTGCTTCTTGTTCTTGTCATGGTATATTTATCATCACATAAGCAGTGTTATGCTTTTCATATCATATCATTTATCATATTCATGTCATTTTCATCATCATTTGTTTTATGTTTCATGCCTGCATATACATTAGAAGTGGATACGGGAAACTATAAGGGCCCGAAGGCACTGTTATCATTGTATGAGACAATGACCTCTATAAGGGCCCGAAGGCGCTGTTATCATTGTACAAGACAATGACCTCTATAAGGGCCCGAAGGCGTTGTAATGACTCAAACGGGGCCAACTGATCAGTATCCTGCAGACTTTTATCCCTAATAGGCATGTTCATCTATCCCTCTACTAGGTTCTAAGCAGACAATTCATTTTTATTTCATTTTCAATCCATATCTCATATTCAAGAATAACTATTGTTATCCGGTAATCATATGCAATATTTACGATCATTTACTCTTATCTTTTCATTTTCATGTATTTCCGTATACTATCAACTATTTCTTACAAACAAAGCTCCCTTTTTAACAAATTTTCTAGGTTCAATGGGGTCCAAATTTGAAGACACCTATTTCAAGGAGATTTTTTCTCCTAGAAGTCTAGTTTACCTAGAATTTTGAATCACTTAAATTGGATGAGTGAAACTCAACTTATGGCCTAAACAACCAGGACCACTCTAATGTCAAAACATAACCAGTTGTGTCATACGACTAGCTCCCCATTTTGTGAATTTAAGATTTGCTTGGGGTCCAAATTTGCATACACTTACATTTCAAAGGAAGTTTTCTCCTAGAATCTAGTTGCAAATTTTAAATCACTCAATTTGGATGAGTGATGGCCAAGTTATGACCAAAAAAACCAAGACTACTCTAATGTCAAAACAGAACCAGCTATGTCATACAACCTAGCTCCCATTTGACGAATTTCTAGGTGCATTGGGGTCCCAATTTGCATACACCTATTTCAAGGATATTTGTTCTCCTAGAAGTCTACTTTACCCCTAAATTAATCACTCAATTTGGATCAGTGATGGCCAAGTTATTATAGCCAAGAAAAACAAACATAGGTTTAAAAAAAAGCAGGCAGCATATACCAAACCCTGACATTTTCTCTATACAAATTTTCCTCCCTTGAGAACCACAACCAAACCAAACACATTTTGTAAATTAGGGTTTTCTAACCTACATATAGACAAGAAAAGGGTTGGAAAATTCCTAACCCCATAATTCCATACAAATCCATACATGTCCATACAATTCCTTAGCGAAATAGTATACCTTAAAAGCTTCTTATTCTCTCCTTATTTCTTGGCTTCTTCTTAACCTGTGCTTCTCTTACTTATATTTCTCTCTTTCTCTTCTTCTCCTCTTCTTTTCTCTCTATGTAAATGCCCTAATTCTAAGCCAAAATGGGATATGTTTAAGACCATGTTTGGTCTTATCCATTTTTTAGTCCAATTTTCCATTATGCAATAGTTTCAAGAGTGGTACATCACTCTAATACAAAACATATATTAAAATTTAGAGTTCTAATACATGTTTTATAAAAGTATTTACCAAAGCCACATGTCGGCTCTCTTCTCAAAAGCGGCCTCTAATAGGCACCGTCTTCTCGAACACTCCCTGTACCTGAAATAATAATCCCTCGACAAGGTGAAGCGATACTGGAAGTGATAATCTCACATGGGTTACTCCGCCCTAAGTCTGCATTACAATGATTCAACATAACCACATTCAAGCAAATACATGATCCTACTTGAATGTCTATGTGATATGGATGAGAATGCGACTCACCCTTTCCCACTTCTCGAGCTCTCACTGACTCCCTCACACATGCATAATCCAAATGCGAGAAAAACATCGTTTTCAAAACAAAAGGTTTTTGTTCTCGAAAACGTAATATCGAGTTTCGGTAAATATATTGGACTACCCTCCGGCGAATTCTTTAGGTAATTTTCGAGAAATAGTCATGGAGTCGACCCTCGAGATGGTTGTTGGACAACTCTCTAAGGCAATTCTTCGGAAAATCTTCCCTTGAAATTCCTTTCACAACCATTTTTCCATTATTCATTTCTTTCATGTCATGCACTCACACCTAATTTTCTAGGTTGCCCCGGTGCATATGAAATGCATTATGTCATTTCCAAACCACACATGCTAATATATCAATTATGCATATATTAAAAAAATTTACATACCAACCACTTGTTATTTAATTCATATCAATAACATCAAAATCAGCTCATTTGATCTAATCAACAATCCAATTTAATTCCAATGGCTCTCACACAATTATATTTTATATAATTCGACCTCATGTTAACACATTAAATTCCATGCATTAACATTTCTTTCACACAACTCAAGTCATCCAATTCAAGCAATATTTTTCTTACAACACACATGGACCATTTTGGGTCCATTAATAACCAAGGAAGTGTTTTTAACGGTCTCGAACTAAGCGATGGAGCTGTCGGGTGGGCAGCCACTATATCTAACATCGGTTAGAGCTTTGTGGAGCAAAATCATAACCCGTTTAAGATGACAACACCGAACCATTTACAAGGCTCTTAAAGCGAAAATAACCGGTAGGAAGACCCCTACCTCTTGGAGTTGTAGAAACTCCACAAAGCCCAGGTGCCCGTGCGTAGCCAACTAGTGTAGAATAACTTTTCCTTCTTATTGACAGACCGGTGAAATAGTAGAAATCCCCAGAGATAAGTTCTTGTTTCTCTACAAATTTGATTCTCCCCTCCTTGCGTTTTCGGCCAAAATCGGAGAAGTGAAGTCTGCTTTTTCTTTTTCATTTCGTTCCATTTTGTCCCTCACTTGCCACTTGTCAGCCTCCCGTTGGTTGAGAGGATTACCACTATCCAGCTTATCCACTACGCTGATTTTCCTCCAATTAGGAGATGCCACATGTCCATGTGGGCCTCACACTTGAGCTCAAGTTGACTCATTCTACACCTGACACGTGGCACACTGTGAGACACTCAAAATGTACCAAGTGTCCCGTATTACACTCGTTGCCTCGAAAAATGTGCAAATTCCAACTGTCTTAGAATTCGACGAAATTTGACATGGTATCTAGAGTTCGCGAGACGATTCCAACGGTGAAGTGTGTTTCATCATCCGAGATTTAGAAAATTCTAGATTTTGACCAAAATTACCATTTTACCCTTTTTCATAAAATTAGGATTTTCTCGGGATTTCACAATTAATTCCTATTTGTAAGGAATATTTTATAGGATAATTCTTAAGTCATTATATTATTGTAATATTATGTTCCTTATAAAATAAGAAAAGTAGTTAGGAATATCCGAATATTTCTAATATTCTAGATCATGATAAGAAAAAGTTATGAGAAATATATGGGCTTGTAAAGGCTATACGGGGTTTGTAGAGATGTGAGAAAGAACGGGAATACCTGGTGGAGCGAGGGGTTTCGTGGTTCAGAGTATGGATACAAAGAATGGAAAAACATTGAATGTTTTGGGAACCCAATTGTATGTTGTTCTACCTTTGTAATATTTTATATTGTATAGTAGAAAGATTTTCTCTCATCTGTGGATGTAGGCATGATTGGTTTATATATATACTACAAGAAAAAAGAGAATTAGCGACAAAAAAATTTTGTCGCAAAAAGATCAATATTGTTGCAAAAAATAGTTTACAACAAAAATTAATTTGTTTCACCAGCTTCACCTTATCCTCGTCGCGAAAAGTTTTTGCGACAAATAAAATGTTTCATCTCTAATAGTTTCTAGAGACATAATTTTTTTGTTATCTCTGATAATATTTTTCAACAAAAAGATTTATTACTAATATTCAAAACTTTGTTGCTGAAAAATGTTCAATGATGAATTAAATTGTTGCTAAAGTAGAGACATAAAACAATAAAAGTCATATTTTATTGTCAAATAATTTTTGAAATAAAACTTATTTTAATGCTAAATGTAAGATTATATTTAAATAAATATCTTTAAATGTATGGATTTTTTCATTAGATATCCATCTGTACTATAATAATTTCATCATTATTCCTTATAATAGTTAATTAATATATTCTAATTTTAATATCTAATTTTGATTTAGAAAACCTAATTTTTTATAACATTAGAAAACCTAGTTAAAAAATTAAGTTTTTTGATACCTTGATTTATTGTATAATTAATAATAACATCAAAATGAATAAATTAAGTGTGTGATAACATAATTTTCATACACAATTAATATTATTTTATCAAATACAAAAGAACTTTGTTACATTCATATATACAAAAAGATAGTAAACATTGCTGAAATATTCATCTAATCAAATTGAATTGAAATTAATTAAAGTATCATACAAGCCAAAAGTGGATAATATCTAAAATAAAGCCAGATTATCAAGAAAATTACAACTCTCATACATAAATGGCTAAAGTCTAGGATTATTTGGAGTCTCTTGACTTTGGATTAACTCTCTAGTTGATCTAGCACATTCTCTACTTCTATCTTGAGAATTAGTACACATAGTGTAAACACGAGAAAATTAGAATTTTACGAAAATGGTAAGCAGTAGTTTCGGTTAAAACTAGAAAATTTTCTAGATATCTCGGATGATGAAACGGACCGCCATTGGTCGTATCCACGAAATCTAGTTACCCCGTCAATTTAAATCGAATTCAAGATAGTGAAATTTCCGTTTTTGAACCTTAGGTGTCGAATGACATATGGCGTGATCATGTGGATGACACATGGCATGATCATGTGGATGCCACATGACGCTCTAGGTGCTGGACACATGGCATGAGCTATGTGTTGAAGCAAATTGGGACAAATGGCTCACATCGAATCATGTGTCATATGAGGAAAATAAGGAAAAAATCAAAAAAGAAAGAAAAAAAAAGTCAAATAAAAGGAGAAAAGAGAGAAACGGAAGGGGGAGGCAAAGAGTGAGAGCGAGAGAAGAGAGAGAGAGAGAAAGGAAAAAATATATTTTTTCGCTTCTTTCTAAGATCTCTATGAATCGGACCGTGGGTTTCGTCGAACAAGAGCAAAGTCGGTCCACAGCATGAGAGCTACATTGGTGCAAAATCTTGGAGTTTTGTCAAACTTCACGAGGTAGATAATTTTTCTACTTAGGTTATTTTTAGCCTAAAGGTCATTTAATGGCTTAGGGTTTTCTTAGAGGCTGAGGTAGTGAATTTCAATCCAAATTTTGGGACTTAGTGTAGAATTTTAGAAATTTTAGGGCTATTTCGGACGATTAATTTGAATTTCGGGATTTTTTTTTAACAGTCCAAACAAGATTTTGGTACTGAATATTGTAAATTTTTTGGAATGGTTCCAGGCAGTCCCCTGGGTTCAGGTTTGGTTTTAATCCCGGGACTGATGTCTTCGGATTTTGTGGTGTGTTTTGGTATCACAGTAATTCAATGATGAACCGTGAAGAGACCAAGAGGTGCCCTATTTTATATGGGTCCAAGATTTAGGCCATTTTGTGTGTATTATTGGAAAAAAATAAATAATATGTTGTTGTGTGTAAAAAAAAATCATGTTAATATGTGCTTGAGTGGTGTATTAACATGGAAATTGTGATGAATGGAAATTATATGTAAAAAAATATAATTATCAAGAATTTATAAATGCTGCATGTAGCATGACATAGCATGAAATGGCATGATTCATTTCATATGCATGGTCACATCGAGTCAAGTTAGGTGTGGGTGCATGGTATTGTTATTCACCATTCTTGGTGAATGTATGGTGAGCTTGGAAATGAGACCACATCCAAAATCGAGACTAACGATGGTATAAAACAATAATAAATATAAATCACGTGTGTTTGGACATAGCAAGATGGGGTAGATCCCCCCCTTAGGGTGAAAGACCCAAATTTATGTGCGGTTAGACATTTTCACCGGCGGTGAAAGCCCGTAAAAATGTCGAAAGGCGTGTGTCAATCCTACGGTGTGACCCCGAAAAAGACGTGGCCCATGAATAAACACACGAGATTTGATAAATTAAAAAATTGGAGGCTTGTCCAATGGTTTAAGTCATTGGGTGAAACACCAATGGCTAGTTTTTCACACTTGGCATTATAGGTGTGAGGGAGTCGGTCAGGACTCAAGTTGTGGACATGAGGAGTCTAATCTCATGCATGACATGGAACATTCCATATAGGATTGCATTATTTATATGGAATATGAGTTGATGTTTTATGTATGCCATTGCATGTGCATTTAGGAGGGGAGTAGCCCTTGTAGGAAAATTTTTCTACTGGCCATTGCTCACCAGGTCATTAGGACCCTAACTTTCGGGTGTAGAGGGTGTACGAGCTGACGGCTCCGGCAATTGTGATTATGAAGAAGGCTAATGTGTGGCCTTGATATTACCTTTGAGTAACATTTTTATAAAAATATTTTGTATAAAGAATTGTAACTAAATTATTTTGGGACTATTATCTAAATAGTCGGGTATGTAATTATGGTAAGAGGGTCGTGATCGGACTCTTACGGACTGTAATTAAGCGTTTTATTTTCATAATTTAGATTTAAATGTGAATGAATGGGTCCTGATAAAGGGATGTATATATTGGGGATATGGACAGATAGACCCTATGGGGTCAATACTACTTCTGTTGAGACCCTGGATGGGTTATGATTATTCTGTTATTGATGAGCTTAAAAGTCATCTATTTTTAGTCCATTTTTCTGTTCGATTTTCATTTAAAATTGAATAATTGATATACAGAATTATGAAGAAACTCACTATTTGTCATTAAGCGGGAAGAAGAAGAAAGTAAGAAAAATCTGACAATAAGTGGAGGAAGGTGCGGTCGAGATGGCGAGCGAAATAAAATGGCTGAGTCATTGATGCAGTTTTGGGGTTTGCACAGTCAAATTCTGAGGTCGCGACACGAATTGAAGGAATTTGATGCAGTCAGCGACGGTAAGTACCCGGATCGGCCCGGTGGTGTCGGGAGCTAAAGAGAGCGGCGATCGCGGCGACGTGATCGCGACATGATTTGATGTCGTGGCTAGGATGAAGGTCGCGACCGCGAGAAACACCTTTAAACTATGAGAGGTTTGGTGATGAAGCGGTAGGAACTTAAGTTGATGTGGCGTGAGATTGATGTGCGACGTGATGATATCCGCGACAAGAGGTTGAAGTCGAAACATCAAGAACCATCAAGAAGAGGCGCAAGCCATAAGGCGTGTCTCGACATGAGATCAGTCGCGACACGGACTGCTCAGTTGAAGGGTGAAGTTTCATGAAGTGAGGTCACGCGACAATATTCGAAATTGGCGACATGCGAACAAGTTAGCGCGATTGACTTAAGGCGATGTAGCGACGCGAAATCACGAAAGTCAGCGACATCGGGAACAACGGTCAATGATCGCGAGCCTTAAAAGTCTTCAGCGACAAGATATTGATGCTTCGCTGACAACGGGGAGGCGACCAGGCGAAGCTTCTGGAGTTCCATAAGATGATGTCGCGACGAGAGATTGATGTCGCGGCAAGAGGTTGATGTCAGCGACATCAGAGACAAGTTAAAGGCGCAAAAGAAATGGTAGAAGTGGCGACAAGATGCTCGGCGTCCGCGACATCGGGAAGAACAATTGAGGAAACACCGCGAGGCATTGAGGAAGATGTCAGCCAGAGATGGTGATGTCGCGACACGGAATGACTAAATCGAGGCTACATAAGGTAAGTGAAATCGTGATGGGATCGAGGTCAGCGACATCGATGATAATCCGCGACAAAGGAAGCGAAGTAGCGACGACGATGAATTGGGCACGGATGCCAAAATCCACAGCGGGCTACGGTGGGATTAGGGCCCGATTGGGAACCTATCATCTGCGGTATCGACTTCGAAGCAACTTGGCGGCCCGCGGGCCAGTGCGGATAAGTGAAAGCTCATTTTTTATTTTTTTTTCTTTATTTTTCTTAATTTTTCATTTCGGAGTCGTTTTAGAAGCGAGATTATGCTCTCGTATTTTTTATTTTTTCGTTGTATTTACGAATGCGGATGTTATCGTTGGTAGTGAATCACGAAATTCATTTATTTTCAAATTACTACGAAATGTTTGAAGTTCGGACAAATTTCTAGAATTTGATTGTTTCGAGTTCAATTTGCAGTCATTCTTATGATCGGAGGAATCTTTGTATCGTGTAATTCGATGGTGGGGAAATCGGCTTCCATTAAGTGAGCGTTATGAGTGAATTTATCTTTCACACATGATCGTTTCCAGTGAACACATTAATTTCGGTTAATAAAATTTAGCCGGTTTGGGTTTATTTTCTTGGGATACGAGATATCAGGTTTCTTGTACCCGTTAAGATTTCGCGTCATTGCTCACGATTTCAAGGAGTCCTACGGTGACACGGGAAGACATTCCTGAGGTAATGTACATTTCTTTGAAGTATATTAACACCGCTATTAGGGATCTTTTGAGCTTTGTAAAGTTCACTTAGATAAATCCTCTTCTCACTTGAAATCAGAGCGAGTTGAATGAGTTATCTATTTAAACAACAAGAGTTCACCTCGAATTCGGATAGTGAGGCCAATCCGTGTTAAATACGAGGATCTAATCAAGGAAAGGTTGATCTATTCTAATTGAGGAGGAGCAATCTGGAAGTTGTATATCCTTGCTTGACCGATAACTTGGGAACTAGGTTTACCAGTCATAAATGGGTATGAAGTATTACCAAAGAAAAATACTCAGATTAAGGAAGTCACTTTTTAAAGTAGTTATCTAATTCCACGTATTCGAGAGAATCGGGTCATAAAATAGATAATGAAGTAATGTAGATGTGGAGATCGGTACTACAGCCTTAGACTGATTTTGAAATTTGAGATAATCAAAATCTTATCGAAATTATCTACGGGAATCGATAGTTCACTATAAGCGTTTCAATTAATGTGTGCCAGTGATAACTATTTGTTATTCGATTCTTTAACTAGAAATTCATTATTCTTTATTCCATTTCTTCCAGTTTGTTGGTTAGTTCAATTATTTTCCTCTTGTTCGTTTAATTTTCCAGCACCGTAATGTTGGATCCTACTATCATTTTGTGGTCCAAATAGTATGGAAATTGAGTAGTCAGGGTAGTTGATTTAAAATTCTTGAGATATACGCCAGGTTAAATATCACGGACTTAAATCCATTTTATTACTTGTCGACCTGTGCACTGCGGAATATCGGACCAAAAACCAACCGAGAAAAAAAATGAATTTACTCTAAGATTAGTGGTTTATATAGTATAATATCAACAAGTTTTATGGTAATTCTTTGGGGTTAGTTGTAGATCCTTTTGGTAATGGTGTCATAAATTTGTATATATGTTTGGTCTCAACAAGTTTTGCTGGCACCGTTGCGAGGATTGAACAATAGTCGCTGATAACGTCATAATCTTGCACACATGCAACCTAATGCATAAATGTACAACGTATTTGGTGCCAGCAAGTTTTGTAAAGCGCCTTAGCGGTTAGGCGATAGTCCTTTGTTGATAACGTCATAATCTTGCATCATCTTCATTATAAATGTACGCTTTATGTTTTGGTCTCAACAAGTTTTTTATAGGCGCGTTCTTAGAAAATTTAAGTAAATCAATATTCGGATGAAGAAAGAAATACTAATTTGGACATTTTTAAAAGAAAAAGAACAAAAATAGCGTTCCAAGCAGTGACTCTTGTAGCCACTGACCCTTAACAACCCATATTGAAAATGTTTGTTGATTAGGCTAATCCTATTGAGCCGGTGGCGCTGATTTCGGGAGAGGCGACTCATCCCAGTACATGACGGATAAAGTTGGGCGATTAACGGCAGCGGGAATGTGCAGCAAAAGACCTCGAGAGCATGACACTATGGAAATTTGCGAATTCATTCCGTCACAATAAATATTCCAGCAATAGAAACGGACATCAATCAATGCTAATAATTTTTTGAACTCGAACCCGGCGGTGATAACCATGGTCAACTGACATCGGTTTTAAATCATCCCTTGAAGATCAAACGAGCACACAGGAATTCCTCGGGATGGCTAATCTCTTATTGAAGTTGAGATGGTGTGGAGCCAGAAGTTATTCAGCTGCAGTTATTCCCATTCTCTTTACGAGATATGGCTGCAACATGGTTTAACTCCCTACCATATGAATCTGTTAACACATGGAAGGAGCTAATGAGAGCTTATTTCAGCAAATTCTTTACTCCATCCCTTCCTACTGGACAAAAAAGGGAAATTACTAATTCAGAACATGGGAGAGTGAGAAGCAGTATACGAATAGGAAAGATCTTCTTTGAATACAACTTGTTAAGCTCATTTGAAATTTCAAGGAAGAAATGGGGTGAAGAGAGCAAAGGAATGTGATGGACAAATTGTCGGCTAGAGGCCAAGCGGATGCAATGTTGCATTGGTTGGATGAAAGGAGATCGACCAAAGCTAAAAGCGAAGCGAGTTGTGGAAAGAATGAAAATGCACGAGAAGAAGGATCTACAAATCACATTCGGGGCGGTGATATAACATATTTGGAATAAAAGAAGTCTCTCTCATTCCTTTCTCTATCTTTTATTGCAGTGAGTTGAAATAATTGTTAGTTTTATATTTGGCTAGCATGATTGCAAGTTTGGGAAATTTAGTTTTATCTTGCATGAAATGCTTAACTGAATATGAGAAATAATGAGAGTGTCATTTCTGCATGATAAAAATAAATTGAGTTGTGGTTGATTTGGTGACATTGAACAATTTGTGATAATGATGTAAGTTGAATGGTTTATTGTTTTGAGACATAACACGGGTTCGAGAAAGTTGACCAAGGAAATTGAGAGAATGAAGAATAATAAGTGGAAAAGAAAGCGAGTGGTGAAATTTAGTCATAAATGAAATAAAGACATTCTCTGTCATAACCTAGAAACCGATAACGTAACTTCGATAATTAAGGTCTGAACTGTTGCCAATAGATAATGAAGTAACCCGAGAAGGTAATGTCAAAACATTAACCTCGGTGTCTAATTTCCTCGAGAGATCGATGAGAAATTCACCCAAAGCGATGCAGGCCAATAGCAATAAATCTGACAATCCATATTTTAAGATCTAATCGATCGTGGAATATCCTCGGTTCTGAGGCATAATCAGAATAAATTTAGGCATTCAAGAAAAGCGTTCAAAATTCTCCAAGAAAAATAAGATTTAGAAATACAAAGCGGGACATAAATCGATGAATCTCATTTTAATCTTCCATAGAAATTGAAGGAAATCATAATTGACCTTGTTCTTTCAAGAGACACACCTCACTATAGGGATGGAAGAACAAGATTAGAAACAAGCGAGAAAGAATGAAGGGAAGGGAAAATGAGAGTGAAAGAAAGCGTCAGGGAGTCTGAGCTCTTTCTTGTTTATGGAATGAGTGGAGTCGGAGAAAACAAATCAATTCCACTAAGTGTTCCATAAAACGTTGTTTCACCCAGAAAGCGGTGGATAGGAAGGGAATATGGATTAGTTAGAATTACATCAATAAAGCTCAAAGAAAAGGTGAGAAGCGACCCCAATTTGTTGAGCGACCTTGTTAATGGCCAATCGCTCATTAGGAGCTGAGTGCGGAACCAAATTTTGAAGCGAGGATGCAAGCTAGGAGAGAGAAGAGATAGGATTTTAGAGCAGGAAATAGAGTTTTTCTTGAAATTAGTAAAAAAATGTTTGTAAATGAACAGTGGTGTAATATCGAAATCTTTTGATATTTGAATGCGTGTGATTTTACAATTGGTTGAATCATGATGTGAATTGTGTTTCTATACTAGTTTATTTCTTTTAGAATCAAAATAACATTTTACATTTACATTTCAATTTATCACGAAGAATGGAAACATGAATACTTGGCAAGGAACTAAAGAGTAATGTACTATTTTGTTCAAGTTCAGTTTGGGTTGAAAAATCAAGAAATTGGTTAATTCTGATATAACAAAGTACTTGGGTAAACTAATGTAATTAGACAGTGAATAAACACAAGTCTTGAAGGAAATAATACACCTCGGTCAACAGCACCTTTGAAACTTTGACTGAAATTAGGAAAATTTTCTGGGAATTCAGGATTTGTAATCCACAGTCCTAGAACTTGTTTGAATATTGATTGAGGCGAAATCCTAGTTGAAAACAACCGACAAAAAAAAAAAAAAAAAAATAATCTGAGCCGTTATTAGACAGTTTGAGCTTTTCCATTACCTATGTATATGCTTTTGCATACACCTTGATCCCAATTTGAATGGATATTTCAGTATGTTGAATAAAACCAATGAAATGACAATATTTTATCATATTAAGATTGAAAGATTTGTGGTATTTAAGACTAAGGAAGATGAGTTTGGGAGTTTGAGGTGGAAGAACAGAAGATATGGGAAGGATTGAAGGAAAGAGAGATCGAAAACAGGGAAAATACAAAAGGAAGCTAAAAGAATAGTTTTTGTCTTGTGGCCTAACTCTCTTGAACAGAGGAATTAAGTTCTTGAAATTGTTTCAACACCTAGTACCCTAATACCATCTGGTATGGGAGCTACTAACCCAAAGTTCGCTAAGAGTGTTAGAAAGCCTAAGAAGACAAAAACATAGCATAATTCCTAAGGGGCGATTAGAAGGAAAAATTCCCCAAAATCGAATTACAAAGAAAATTGGGAGCATACAGCTTTGAAAAGAAGAAATTCAAGGTAGAATCCCAAACATAAAGTTTGGAGGAGTTTTTTTTAGGAAAGAAATAGAAGTCGAGGAGAAAAGAAAAAGAGTTTGGGTAATCTCAACCTAAAAATTCCATTCATCCTACCCTTTTTACCCAAGCCTAACATTACAAGCCAAAAGACCTGATTGATTTTGAAGGTTGGAATCACCTACATTAGTGGAGATCAATATGAAAAACAAGCATATGGGACTTGAATAAACAGTTTAAGAAAAACTCCCATAAGATTTACTAAAACTAAGAAGAAGTTGAGAAGGATGGTGCACACACACACAGATTAAGACTTGATAAATAAAAATTTGTGTAAATACGATCCCAGTTTATCAAATTTTGTAATAAAAGTATACCATGCTTAATTCTTTCATCTAAAAACTGAAGCTTGAATTAACAGTGATATTTTTTTAGTTCTAGATTAGAAAGGTAGACAGATAAAGGATGAAAAACAAAACAGAAAAATGTCCTTCTTGTTTGAGGACAAACAATTCTTTCTTTTTCTTTGCTTGAGGACAAGCAAAATTTTAAAAGTTGGGGGTTTGATGAGCTTAAAGTCATCTATTTTAGTCCATTTTTAATTCGATTTTCATTTAAAATTGAATAATTGATATTTATAGTATAGAAGAAACTCACCTATTTTGTCATTAGCGGGAAGAGAGAAAAGAAAGTAGAAAAATACAGCAATAAGTGGAGGAAGGTGCGGTCAGATAAGCGGAGCGAAATGGCGGGTGAGTCATTGATGCAGTTTTGGGGTTTGCACCGGTCAAATTAATTAAACACCAAGAGGTGAAGGAATTTGATGCAGGTCGCAGCCCAGTCAGTACGGATCAGCATTTGAAGGGTAATCAAGGCTAAGAGAGCGACGTCGCGACGGCGCCCAGTCGCGACAACGGTGATGTCGTGACTAGGATAAGAAGATTAGCGACCGCGAAACACCTTTAAGCTGCCAGGAGGTTTGGACTGATGAAGCAGCCGGAACTTAAGTTG
The DNA here is from genome assembly GCA_016808115.1 of Tetrastigma voinierianum. Lineage (NCBI taxonomy): Eukaryota > Viridiplantae > Streptophyta > Magnoliopsida > Vitales > Vitaceae > Tetrastigma > Tetrastigma voinierianum. Next base: position 693,490 of record JAEQBH010004886.1, on the reverse strand, counting down.
ATGTCGCGACGTGAGATTGATGTTGCGACATCGATGATGTCATGACAAGAGGTTGAAGTCACGACATCAAGAACCATCAAGAGAAGACTGCAAGCCATAAGCTGATGTCTCGACATGAGATCGAAGTCAGCGACACGGACACACTTTCGGTTGAAGAGGTGAGATTTCATGAAGTGAGGTCCGCGACCAATGGCTTCCGAGAAGTCAGCGACATGCGAAGACAGGATTGAAAACTACGATTGACTTAAGGCGATGTCGCGACATGAGATCGTCGCGACGCCGAGAATTAGCGGATCAATGATGCGAGAGCCTTAAAGAGATGTCGCGACAAGATATTGATATGCGACAACGGGGCGACGGTGACCTCTGATTCCATAAGATGATGTGTGACGAGAAGTTGATGTCGTGACGTAGAAGACAAGTTAAAGGCGCAAAGAAATGGCCGAAATTAGCGACAAGATATCGGCGTCCGCGACGTAGGAAAGTGATGAAACACGCGAGGCGTGAGAAGATATCCGCGACAAGATGGTGATGTCGCGACACGAGAATGACGTCGAGGCTCGTAAGTGGCGAAGTCAGCGGCGATGGGATCGAGTCCAGCGACATCGATGATGTCCGCGACAAAGGCGAAGTCGCGACGAGCGGTGGTGGGCGGATATAAAAATCCACGGGCTACATTGGGATTAGGGCCCAATTGGGGAACCTATAAAATAAGGCTATCCAACTTCGAGAAGCGACTGGCGCCCCGCAGACCGGAAGATGCAGCGGATGGCTTAAACTCATTTTTATTTTTTTCTTTTCTTTAATTTTCTTAATTTTCATTTCCCGATCGTTTAGAGCAGATTATGCTCGTGTTTTTATTTTTTGATTGTATTTTACGAGATTTGGATGTTATCGTTGAGGCGAAGGCCCGAATCACGAATTCATTTTATTTTCAAATTACTACGAAATGTTTGGAAGTTCGGACAAATTTGGAATTTGATTGTTTCGGTTCAATTTACAAGTCATTCTTATGATCGGAGAATCTTTGTATCTTATGGTCGATGGTGAGGAATCCGGCTTCCATTAAGTGAGCGTTATGATCGGAATTTATCTTTCTGTAGTCGTTTCCGACTTAATTTAGTTAATAAATTTGCCTTACGGTTTGGGTTTATTTTCTTGGGATCGAATATCGGTTTCTTATACCCGTTAAGATTTGCGTCGTGCTCACGATTTCAAGGAGGTCCTCTGGTGACACGGGAAGACATTCACGAGGTAATGTACATTTCTTTGAAGGTATATTAACACGCTATTAGGGATCTTTGAGAACTTTGTAAGTTCACTTAAGATAAATCTCTTCTCACTTGAAATCAGAGCAGCGAGTTGAATGAGTTATCTATTTAAACAAGCAAAGAGGATTCACCTCAGATTCGGATAGTGAGGCCAATCCGAGTGTTAGGCGAGGTCTAATCAAGGAAAGGTTGATCTATTCTAATTTCGAGGAGGAGCAATCTGGAAGTTGTATATCCTTGCTTGACCGATAACTTGGGAGCTAAGGTTTACAGTCCATAAAATGGGTATGAAGTATTGCAAAAGAAAAATACCCAGATTAAGGAAGTCACTTTTTAAAAGTAGTTATCTAATTCCCTGTATTCGAGAGAATCAGGTCATAAATTAGATAATGAAATGTGGAGTGTGGAGAGATCCAGCTGCACTACAACGCCTTGGACAGATTTTGAAATTTGAGATAATCAAGAAATCTTATCAGAATTATCTACAGGAATCGATAGTTCACTATAACTGTTTCAATTAATGTGTCTTCTGATGATAACTATTCGGTATTCAGTTCTTTAACTAGAAATTCATTATTCTTTATTCTATTTTTTTCAGTTTGTTGGTTAGTTCAGTTATTTTCCTTTTGTTCGTTTAATTTTCCAGCACCTTAATCTTTGGATCCATATCATTTTGTGGTCCAAATAGTATGGAATTGAGTGAGTCGAGGGGTAGTTGATTTAAAATTCTTGAGATCTACGTGGGATCGATATACGGACTTAATCCATTTATTACTTGTCGACACATTGCGCTTAGCGGAATATCGGACAGAAACCAACTTGAAAAAAATGATTTACTTTAAAGATTGGTGGTTTATATAGTATAATATCAGCAGCAAGTTTTATGGCGCCGTTGCCGGTGATTAGTTAATAGTCCTTTGGTAATGGTGTCATAAATTTGTATATATGTTTGGTCCTAACAAGTTTTATGGCGCCGTTGCCGGGGATTAGACAATAGTCCTTTGGTGATAACGTCATAATCTTGCATGCATAACTAATGCATAAATGTACAGCATGTTTTAGATACTCAACAAGTTTTATGGCGCCAGTTGCAGGTTAGGTAATAGTCCTTTGGTGATAACGTCATAATCTTGCATGCGTAACTAATGCATAAATGTGCAACATGTTTTGGTCTCAACGGTTATCGGGTTGTATGTTGGGTGAAACTCGAACAAAGGGACTACCTTGATTTTGTGAAAATATGGATCCCAATAAATGAGACACAAAAGTGTGGTATCGGTCACCCAAAATCCATAGGAATTCCGCGGGTTGACGGGTTGTCAATGGGATTCCCGGATTTGGGGTGTCACACGTAGGATCTCAATGATGAGGGTGGTCGATGGCCATGACTTAGCCCTTAGATAAATCCAATCTCAACTTGAACACATGTGTCAACCTGCTTCAAAGATTGACTATCTTTTAACATCGATTGCCTTTACAACTTCAACATTCTCCTACAAATACAAAAAAAAGTTAAATAACATAAAACATAACCCAATTAAAAATAAATAAAAGTTCTAAAAATATGGTACATAAAATCGTTTTAGCATGTTCAACTATTGTTACTTACATACAATTTATGTTGATCCAACAATAATTTATTGCAAAGTGACATTATATATTAATAATTTACTTAAGTTTTCATAGCATGTTTTTCATGAATGTGGAAAAATTTAACAATTTCATATCTATTTTTATGAAGTTATCATAAACTTTTTTTTCTTTCATAGAATCACAAAATATTTTAAAACCGATTGAATTAATTTTAAAATCATAAAATTTTAATATGAAAAATTAATTGTTTTACAATGTTATAGTTAAATTATAAGTAAAAAATAAATTGAAGATCTTTATTAAATACAAAAAAAAAAAGATTTTATAAGAAAACTTACATAAGAAGTCTCATTAACTAGGTTTATTCAACAACGTTGAGTAGTCCAATATATTAACTTGCAAACTTCTATGTATCTTGGTACTTGTACACATTATGCCTGGATAACAACATGAATAAATAAAATAAAATAAAATGTTACAAAATAATGAACTATCTTTATTAAATTTGCATCCATGATTTTTAAAATTCATAAGTAATCTCTCTAATTATTCATCAAAAAAAAATTCATAAGTAACCTATTAAAGATTCATTTTTAAGTAAAATAAAGACATATAAAGAAAACTCTATATTACAAATTTCACAAGCTAAACAAAAGCCAATCATAAGATTTTGTAAGAAAACTTACATAAAAAGTCTCTTTAACTTGGTTTACTCAATAACATTGAGAAGTCCAATACATTAACTTGCATTACTTATCCACATCTAGTCTAGTTAACAATAGGATAAAAAAAATGCTAATTGATGATGCTTTGTCAATCGGAACTGGGCTGGAGCGTGCTTGAATTGATGTTCCGGTCCGCTGACTCCATACATTGGACTCCTTTGCAAAAACAAGAAACAAAAAGGATCGATGGGGGCTCGCCTGTTCCCTCTCTGATGCCTAAGTCAGTTCTTTCCGGTGGAAGAGAAGATCAACTACTTAGGGAATGAAGTTTTGTGCGTATGTTTTCGTACCTTTCACTTATGGGGTGGCCTGGTATTTATAATGGATGATCATGGCTCACAGTGGATGGTGTATTTGGGCCATATGTTTCCTTGTTTGAGGTAATCACGATATTTCTCCCACTAGGTAGGAATTTTACTTTCAGCTATCGTAAATCGATTAATAAAGGGGATGGTGATGGGAAATAATTGGGGAAATATCTTATTTTTCGATTGGTGGAGATTAGGTGTTTTCTCCCTGTCTGATTCCTTAGAAATTTTGCCCGGCCTTTTAAAGGGGCGAGTTGGGCCCTCGTTTTGGGCCTACCTTTGAGGGATACCACTAAGGGCCTATTGTTAGTATTGGGCCCATTTTTAATCCCGATATTTGGGCTTGTGTCTTAGGCATGCGCGCCTATTATTTCAAACCCCATTAGTTGCCCCCCCGACCTTTGACTAAGCGGGCGTAGGCAAGGGATGTATCGCTTCTTGGATCAGGTTGATACCCACATGGCTACTCAGGAAGGGTTTGATTAGGGCTTTGTCGCCGTCTCATGCCTTGTGATATGATGGCTTCTCGATTTCCGCGTTTATTTCAGCTATGGCTCTTAGCTTCCTTAAAAACGTCCCCTGACCGTTTGCACTTTGTTCCCCTATTTTCGAAGCTTTTTCGCCTCTGCAAGTTGGTGCTTCCTTTTTCCTTATTTCTTGTCCGACTAGTGTTCAGGACTGCTTTTGGTGGTCCCTGATATCTCGCTTTGGGCCGGTGTCCCTCGTCTTGTTTCTGGCCTCGGTACGTCTTTTCTTCTCCTCTGTCCTTTTGGTTTCAAAGTCTTACGAGGTTCTAGGGCGCGCGCGGTTGGGGTTCTGCATTTTCTTTTATTTCTCTTTCTTCCTTGCTTAACCTTGCATACCTCCATGGGTCCTAGTCGTTCCTCACGATACTGCGCATAGGGAGTGATCTGCCGGCGTCTAGTTGGTCGGATTGTGGAGGCAATGATAGGCTGCGATTGGTTCATGTTTACCCTGAAGGGAGCCTCCTTCTCCCTTGGATAAGGGCAAGGGAAAAATTAACGAAATTCGGTATCCTAGCGACTCTAAATATTTGAGGTACGCCATCTGAGCAATGAGGCCGTGGGCCGGTCGAGTCGAACCCTTATACGGGTGAGACTACGGCCCCGATATGGGCCCCGTTTAGGGTCCGGGTTTAGTGCTGACGTCGCGACCACCCTACGTTGCTGAAGTGCCTAAGATGGTGTGCTTTTTTGAGGTGGCATTCGAGAACGGCCTTCGCTTCCCCTTGCATCCTTTTATAAAAAAGGTCCTGCAACATTTCAATGCGCCTCGACTTTCCCCAAACTTAGGGTGTTAGTGAAATTGTTAATTCGTTACAGGGATAAAGGCTTGGGTGTTTCCCAATATTGCCTATTTGAACTTCTTGACTGTCAAGGGGTGCGAGGCTTTCTTTATATCTCAGCTCAGCGCTAGGTTGATCATTCGGGACCTTCCCTCGCCGCTGAGTTCTAGAGAAAGAACGTTATTTTTTTGTTAGTGAATTAGATCATTGGGGTACAATCCTTTTGATCGAGAGGGACACCCTTAAGCGTTCTGCAGTGCAGATTGCTCTCGAGGAACCTACGTGAGCTCTCCTTCATTTTGATTTGTTTTGGTTTCGGAGGGTCATAGGATGTTTCTAGCATTGCTTTGGTCGTGCATGGCTAGATGCCTCGACCCGATCCTCGATCCTGAGGGACAAGGAGGTGAAGTGGAGCTGGTGAGAACCCAGGAGCTTATTTTGAGCTCATCAGATCGGATATTCCTGGATCGTCTGGTGCGAGGCCTGCCCAACTTCCTTTTCTGAGATCTTCTCCTCTCTCCGTCATGAAGCGTCCCGTCCCCAAATCTTCCTCACCGTCTGTTTCAGAGCCCTTTACTGTGAAGCCTACATGAGGAGAGCTTTAGTCCCTTTGAAGGTGTGGCAAAGTGAGGGCGTGGGCGAGCCTTCCCGAGGCCTTGAGGCTGCCCTCCTGCTCGGGGCAAGGCCCTAAAGGTGGGGGCTTATCCCTCGCCTTCGTCCGCCGTCGGGGCTGGAGACTCTTCGGGGGGGGGCGCGGGTGGGCGATGAGCCCCCCTTAGAGGTTCTCCCTATCTTGGTCTGGAGTCCCACGTCGGGCACCGCCTCCCCCTATAATGTGGAGACGGGTGGCCAGAGTCCCATGATCGCTCACGGGGCTACAGGGATGATGACTCTTTGCTTTCTCATGCGGAGCTCGTTGTCGGGGTTGTTTCCTCCATCCGGTGTGACTTCAACCTCAGGTAGGTGGGCGCCTTGCCCATCGAGGAGGCTCTGGCTCTTCTTGCGAGGGCCGCCTCCGTCGATCCCGATTACTTTCGTTGATTTTTTTCTTTATTGTTTCAGTTCAATCAGCTGACCCCCTTTCTTCTTTATTTTATTTTATTTTTATTTATTTATTTAGGTGGCTACGTATGCGAAAGGCTTGGCAAGGAGGGGCCCGGCCCTAGGGAGCTCCTTGGCGGTGAAGTCGCCTGAGGCTAAGGTTGCTTCCACGACCTCTGAGATAGCTAGTCTTGAGCTCGGATAAAGGGCGAGAGACTTATGAAGCAGAGTCGACCTAAGCATGCTTCGGTGGGCGAGGGCGCGGTAGGGATAAAGAAAGGAGGCTCGAAGGATCTGAGGTCGCCGAAGACGAGCTGCGGCTGGCCAGAGAGAAGTTGCAGGCCGTCAAGGGTGACCTGTGGGCCAAGATGGTGGCCTTGGAGCGGGCCCGCCAAGAAGCTCGGGAGGCGGGTAACTTCTGTGGGTACGACGGAGGCTTCGAAGCGAGGCTTCGGATGGACCTTGCGGGTAGGAGACTTTGTGACCCAGGAGGCGAAGTGATAGTTGGGGCTGAGACGAGGCATGTACCCCCGATGGGCCTCGGTGGCTTGCCTTTCAGCGTCGGGCTTCTGAGCTTTCGGACACAGGAGTTCAGCATCCGGCTTTTCGTGAGGAGGTTGAAGGGTCTGCTTCCGAGGCTAAGGTTGATGCAGGCGTCGAGGTATTTTCAGGGGCCCCTGATTATGCTCCCTTGCCTGGCGATTCTCGGGTTCCTCCGGGGGCTAGTTCTTCTGCTTCGCTTGTTGGGGCTCCGCCTTTTGACTCCTCCGCCCATGACCGGGGGCTGGCGTCAAGCGTTGGAAGCTCTCTCTTTTCTTTTCTTTTTGTTTTTGATCGGCTTACGAGCACAGGTTTTTATTGCCGGTTTGACTATTTGTTGATATACCACGATTCATTGATTAATTCCTTCGCTCCTTTCCCTGTTTCGTTGGTTTGAATTGCTTGGTTTTCAAGCCACGAGGTCTTCCTAGAGTAGTTATGTTCCACAATCTGAGTTGTTGGGCTTCTGAGTGCATGGCCTCGTGGCTGCTTGGCCTTTTTGAGCTGTTAAGCTCTACGAACTGAGCTTTTGGGCTCCTGAGCTACATGGGTCCATGGCTACGTGGCCCTTTTGAGCTGTTAAGCTCTGCAAACTGAGCTACATGGCTCCTGAGCTACATGGCTTCGTGGCTGGTTGGCCTTTTTGAGCTATTACGCTCTGCAAACTGAGCTATTGGGCTCCTGAGTTACATGGCCCCGTGGTTACTTGGCCTTTTGGCGGTAGGCTCGCAAGGCGAATCTTGGGCTCCTGAGCTACAGCTCCGTGGCTACTTTACCTTTTTTCAATTTGTTAGGCTACGCAAAGGCGAGCCCTCTTGGGCTTTTGAACTACATGGCTTTGTGGCTACTTGGCCTTTTTGGTACAATTAAGCTTTCTGAGCTAAGCTACATGGCTCAGTGGCTACTTGGTTTTGAGCATTAAGCTTTGCAAGGCGAGCTCTTGGGCTCTGATACATGGCTCGTGGCTCTTGGCCTTTTAGGCTGTTACGCTCCCAGGCCCCGAGGCCTCACGGGCTCCTGAGCTACATGGCTCCACCATGGCTGGCCTTTTTGGGCTGTTGACTCCTGGGCGGCCTCTTTGGGCTCCTGAGGCCTCTTTGGGTTTCATGGCTCTTGGCACCCCGGTGCCTTCGCTTTGCAAGGCGAGCTATTGAATGCAGAGCACATGGCTCAGAGTGGCTATAGCCTTTGATTGTTGAGTTGAACTAAGCTGCGGAAGCCCGAGCTACATGGCTCGTGTTCTTAGCCTTTGCAGGTGCATTAAACTCTACTGCGAGCCTAAGCCTCTTTGGACTCCCCCGAGGCTCATTTGTGGCTCACATTAGCTGAGGCCTTTTTGTTTTGTTACGCTCATGAACTATGCCCTCTTGGGCTCTTTGAGCTACATGGCTCCGTGGATACTTGGCCTTTTGAGGTACCCAGGCTCTACCTGGGTCAGCTCACGGGCTCCTGAGCTACATGGCTCCATGGCTGCCAGCCTTGGCCTTTTGAGGGTTTGACTGGGCTATGGCTGGCCTCTTTGGGGCTTGACCCTTTGATCGTAATACCTCATTTGTCTTCTTATGATAGTCTTCCGGCTAAGCGGGGACTTGCTCGCGTTTTCTTCTAGGAGACCAGTTAGCGGCGAAAGAGCCTCTCGTTGTGTTCGATGTTTGCTAGTTCAATCGCCCAGATTTTAGTCCCAGCCTCGGTAGATTTTCTTGCCCGGTGCGGGGCGGAGGCGACGGGGTTTCCTGAGTCGTCGACTTGCGCGTAGTTCTGTATGCCCATAATACCTCGGGGAGGTACTCTACCCATTTTCCTTTTAGGTCTTCCAGTTTGGTTTTCAGTGCTGCCTTTAGAGTCCTTATAGTGACTTGAAACGCCCACGTTGGGCTGCGGATGGTACGGGGCAGAAGTAGTAGTTCTTGATCGAGGCTCGGCATAAGAAATCGCGAACTTAGGATTGACCAGGTGAGCATTGTGGGACACGGGGGACCTCGGGATCCCCGAATCTACATATTTATAAAGTGCCGGACGAGTTGCGTGCAGCCACATTATGTGATCATTGCGAGGCCCGGCTTGGCCCATTTGGTAAAATAGTCCACGCCCTTAACGATAAATTTGCATTGGCCCCTTCCGATGGGTAGAGGTCCCAATATGTCTAGCCCCGTTGTTAGAAAGGTGGGGGCTTGTGGTATGCGTTAATGGCTCGGATAGATGAGATATCTTGGCGTCTCTGTGAGCCTTGCATTTTTAACCGAGTTCTATCGAAGTCTTTGGACATTGTGGGCGATAGTACCCTTAGTAGTGTTTTTCTGCTGAAGTCAGAGCTCAGATGTAGTTTATACATATGCCCTCGTGTGCTTCCCACACAGTATGTAGTTAGCGTCTTCGCTCCTCGGCAGCCAGAATGGGCGCGAGAAGCCTCGTTTATAAGGGACTTGGAGTGAGACGGTGAACCTTGCAGGTATCCTTCGAGCTTGGACGCCTCCTTTGGGTCGCAGGTTACCATCTGCAGTAATCCCAGTCAGTTAATCCACGACTCGGTTCGGACATCACGGGGAGACTAGCCGTTATCGGCTTCGCGAGGCTGCGCGGGTGCTCGATAGGTGTCAGTCTGCGGGTCTTCTTGTGAAATTGTAACCGGTTTTCGAGGCATCGACTCGGAATTCTCCGTCTTAGTACATGTTTGACTGAACTCGTCTGAACTTCTTAAGCGACTCTCGTACCTTTTTTAAGATATAGGATCGTCTTCTCTGGCCTCGTAGGAGTCCTCTATCTGTTTACCACCGGTTAAGTGCTCACCTCTAGGCGTCTGCTTCCATGAAATTAAGAGCGAGGTTGGAATCCGGCTATGGCTTAGCCTCATATTCGGCCTCGTTATTGGAGGCTCGGGCCGAACCTAAGGGGGCGTACTGCGTATCATCATACGGAGAGGTCGGGATCAATCTGCACCGCTTTCTTGGCGTTAGCTGCCGTTGACGGATAATTTCGGATGGGGAGGTCGAGTGCGATTGGGTAGCCTCTACGTAGGCGTCTTTGGAGTGAATTCTATGATGAAATGCGTCGAGATGCGCCCTTTTCGCATTGTCCCTCGGTTTGTACTTGATGTGAGTCCTGTTTCACATGGCCCACTTCATCGACCCAGCCTTCGGAGGTTTTAAGTTTATCACGTGTTGCTTCATCGGATATTCGGTTGGGACATCGATGGTGTGAGCTTGGAAGTAAGGTCGGAGTTTTCTGGATGTGTTTACCTAGCTGTACAAGCTCTAATTCTTCTAAGGGCGCAGGTCGGGCAGTTACCTCGTCTCACATGTCGAGCTCATCCATGTAAATGTTGTCGACCATGTTTTGCACTGGTTTCTAGGACCATTCCTACTCCATTTGCAATTGGAAATTTGTTAACCATGTGATATGCGGAGGGAACGGCCCTTATGGCATTGAGAGAGGGCCTACCCGGTAACATGTTGTAGGCGGATGGGCGTACTATGGGGAATCTCAAGCGATTGTTGTAACCTTGGCATAGGGGGTCTCCTAGAGTGAGCACTAATGTCACAGATCCCAGGCGTGCTCTTTCCCATGAAACTCTGCGTAGGCGTTGATCGGCTCTGGTTCTCCCGCCCGATGCCCGTTTTGTTGAAAATTGGCCTTGAGATGATATCCCGTAGGAGCTTGGATTGTCGACGAGGACTCTGTGGATCGTTTATTAGCTCTTTATGGTTTTATCACAGAGTGGTCGATCATGGGGTGTTAGCGACCTTCCATGTCGAGAGATGCGAAAAGGTTATGTTAATTATCGGTAGAGAAGCGGATCTTGTTTGCCTTCTAAGGCTTCCCCGGAACGATCGATGTTCTGTAGTGAGCATCTGAATTTTGAAATTTGGACTCTCACTTCATGGGTGAGTTGTATCGCGACCTAAGGTCGCCTCGCAATCACGATACAAATGATTGTCGCGACCTGCTAGCGGTGTGTGCGCTCGTGTGGGTCGCCCTTGCGCGAGCCCGGTAGTGTCGTGGCCATGATGGTCGTGTGGGTGGGCGGGTGTCGTAGGGTTGCTGCCGTGTCGTGGATTTTCTTGCGCCCGTGCCAATTTGTGTCACAATACAGTTTTACGTATCGTGACCTGACACATAATGAAAATGGGCGTGCTTGATCAGTTCTTGAGCATAATTTTTTTTTCACTCATTTTTCTTTCTTTGTTTCCGGCTGCGCAAGACCACAAAAAAAATAAATAAATAAATATATATATATATATATATATATATATATATATATATATATTTATATATTCTCATGTCTTTGTCTTAGTGGAACCAAATAAATTTATCATAATTTAATTTATTTTTTTTCCTGTTTTACACACTGTAAAACCTCAGAAGAAAAAAAATTTCTCCTTAACTTTTTTTTTCATTTAATTCTAGACTATTTTGCCCAAAATTTCTCAACCTCCTAAGGTTTTATTTTCTCAACCTTAGTGTTCAGCATTTTCTCTGCTCTACCTCCACCAAATATCTGAATTCACACGATAAATCTACATCCACAATTCATTCTAATAAATGAGGATGATTCCATTTTAAATAAGTCTGATAAATAAATACTCTTCTAGATACTAGATTCTCAACTCTGTATCAGCATAAAACTATACCGGCTATATGCTTTGCCATGGCCTAAGCCTTGAGTCCCTCGAAGCCCTAGGTTTTCATTTACCTAAACTCTACCACCCACTTAGAGGCTCAATTGTCGTTTACTTTAGCTCGATGCAGGCTATGACGCCCCATTTCACGGGGTCGGGTTGACAACCGTCGGCTTCGTGGAATACTCATGGATGTCGGGTAACGAGCACCGCTCCGAGAGCCGAGACGGGTCTCCTGCATGCGAGGGCTCTACCCGAGGAATGCAAACTGTCCCGACATTTTACAACGACCACCCAGGAGTCACGTGGAAGTAAAAATGACCACTTGGGCCCATGCATCAATACTCACAAAATATACCATATCAACTATATAACAATAGTTCAGAGTTATTACATTACTCTTGCTTAAACATATATTAAAATTTAGTGTTTTAATACATGTTATACAAAATGAATACGAAGAAGCCCGCAAATCAGTTTTTTCTTAAGCGGCCTCTAGTATTGTCATCCTCCACATACACACCACATGCTGAAATAATGATCCCTCGACAAGGTGAGCAATGCCACCGGTGGTGATAATTTCCACCATGGAGTTCTCACCTAAGTTCACATGTCATGGCAAAACAAGCACACTCAAGCAAATACATGATCCTACTTGAATATCTACATGCCCAATCCCATGTCTCAAGTTCTCATCGACTCCCTGACACATGCCTAAGCCAAATGCAAGCAAAAATACAGTTTTCAAAACAAAATCTTTTTGTTCTTGAAAACACACTACCGAGTTTCGATAAATATATTGGACTACCCTCCGAGGCGAATCGCTGGATAATTTTTTTCCGAACAGTCATGGGTCCGCCTCCGATATGAACTGTTGGACCACTCTCTAAGGCAATTCTTCGGAAAATCTTCCTAAAAATTCCTTTCTATGAATTTTAAGCTTTTCTTTTCATTTTAAGTGTCATGCACTCACACCTATCATTCTAATTGCTTAGTGCATATGGAATGCTTTATGTCATTTCAGACAATTGATGCTAATATATTTTACATGTATATATTAACAAATTAATTCACACAATTCATATTCATTCAATTCTGATCAATAACACCGATAAGCCAAGCTCTGTCGGCTAATTAACCAATCAAGCAATTCATTTTGAATCACCCCGAACCACCTGACGAATCAAGTGAGCAGTGAAACCCTCGAACCGACCTTGTTCAGCCACTAATGAGTTTTCTTCACTCGGTTCAAAGATTTTGGGGCCCGAAAACGCAGCCATCAGGCTCTCTACAAATCCCCATCCATAAAAAGGCTGGCTCTTAGTCTGAGAATAAACGAGTAGGGAAAGATCCCTACTCTTGGAGTTATTGAACTCAAAAGCAGTGTCGCTCGTGCCCATGCGACATATATCGACTTTGCTTCTTGATCCGTCGAGAACAGATGGTCCAAAGGCCGGGAAATCTAGAGAGAAGTCACTCCTTCTCTCTCTAAAACCAGGTTTGGCCCTCTACTGCACGTTTTCTCCAAATGGAGAAGATGAAGTTGCCTTTTTGTCTTATTCACTTAAATCTTTTCACTTAATTCCATTTGTGTCATTTAGTTTTGATTTTTGACACTCTCCATCATCTCACTAATAATGCAACATGTGTCACATGGGTACATGTCGTAGGTGACTTTTGTCACATCACATGTCTTTCACAAGCCGTTTTCACGACTTGACACCCGATTGCCTAAACGTGGGAAGGCTATTGTCTCGAGTCGATGAAATTCGATGTGGTATCTAGATTTCGCAATACGATTCCAACGATGAAGTCCGTTTCGTCATCCGAGATCTATAAAAATTTTGGATTTTGGCGAATTAATTTCTGCTTTTTCAAAAAATTAAATTTTCTTAGGTTTTACATTTCTCCCACTCCTTAAAGGAATTTCGATCACGAAATTACATGCAATCCATGACGAATCACATGCATATGCAACGTGCTATGCCGTGTATGTAAACTAGTCTGTTTAATTATTAGCGACTAAACCACGTACCTTCTGTCCACTAAGCGAAGGGATGGTGCGCATCGTGTCTTCGCGCTCCCACATTGACTCTTCCACTCCGCGGTCTTTGCCACTTAGCACCCTACGCTAGCATCCACGGTCTTTAACGTCGTAAAACCTGATCCCAACTATCCATAATGCTGCCGGTCCCTCTCGAAGGTCCCATCGGAATTGTCAACCTCAATCTCTCCCGATCCGCAGTGGATCTGAGTACCTCGGAGCATGGAGCGTAGAGATACCTCGTGGACACGACATGCTAAGGTGGTTAAATACTGTCTGCTATGAGTGCTACCCTCTCGAGTATCTCGAAGGGCCCGATGAACCTCGGCGATAGCTTCCTCTCTTATAGAACGACCACTCCTCTCTAGGGCATCACCTTCAAGGCGTGATCTCCAACCTCGAACTCCTGGGGTGGGGCGTCGTACATCGACGCCAGCTCTTTGCAGGCGCTACGGCGAAGTGAGAAGGCATTTGTCATTATCAAAGCTGCAGCTTCGGAGGTGTCTCACAATCAAATCAAGACCAGTGATAGAGCTCTCTCCCACCTCGGTCCAACATATCAGTGATCTGCATGGCCTCCCATACAATGCCTCTATATGTTGCCATCTGTATCTCCTTTGATAAGCTGATGTTATGGCGAATTCCACTAAGGGCAAGTGCTCTCTTCCCGGCTACCTTATGATCCGGGCCGCATGCTCGCGGCATGTCTAACAAGCGTATGGTCCTCTCGGCATTCACATCTGTACTGTGGGTGGAAGAGTTGCTCACTTTGTGAGACTCAACATAGTGTTTCCAATAGCCTTTTGGAAACTCTTCGAGTGCGTGTATACGCCTCGGGTCTCTCCGACCACCCATGGATACGGTACTCCATGTAGCGGGCTATTTCACAGATATACAACGGTAGATCTCTCTCGATGTTGAAGGTCATTCGTGCGTAAAATATTACTTAACTTCATAAGGCGGTCCACTATCACCCATACCGCATCATGTCCTTGCGGTGTCCATGGCAAGTGGGTCACAAATCCATCGTGACGTGCTCCCACTTCCACTCAGCCACCTCCAATGGCTGAAGTAGCCATGCTAGCTTCTGGTGCTTAACCTTAACTTGCTGACACATGAGACATAGTGGAACAAAGTCCCCTACGTGTCCCTTCATCCCGCTCCAGTAGTACTAGCGACGAAGATCCTAGTACATCTTCATACCGCAGTGCACGCGGAAAATCGAGGAAGCGGTGAAACTCCACGAGAATCTCTCTCGAATCGGTCAACTAGGGAACCACTACGTCCTCTATCACAAAGACTACCATCCGGGCGATCAGCCCTCGTCACACGTACCTAAGCGCCCCACCCGGTCACACGATGGGCACTATTTTCGCGTCACGCCCACTAGGACTCAATCTCGCTCAAAGAGCGGTGTAGGTACTAAAGCTCTAGCGTGCCACTGAGGCACCTTCGTTGTCTGCTAGCCCAAACGTCCCACGATCAGGCATCAGCCGCCTCGGGGAAGCTATACTCTTAATGCTCCGTGACTTCGATTAAGTGCATGACCACCACATTTGCCTTACCAAGATGGTAATGCAGAGCTGAAATCACCGAATCCTCCCAAGATTTCCATCCATCTGCGTTGCCTGTGTACCAAGACGATCCCACTTCCGCGTGAAATATACTTGAGACTTTTGTGATCGTACCTCGAGCTGTTAAGCCTTCATAAATAGTCCAAATCTTCAAAGGCGAAGACTCTGACTCTCAACTCCATGTCGTGTGTGGGAGTAGTCTGCTCATGATTCTTATTGTGGGGAATCATAAGCTCACACCTCTGGGGCTGCATCAAAGAAACACATCGTAGTCAGGCCCTCGGTATCTATTACATTGTGTACCCTTGTCCCCTGTCCGGGACTATCAAGATAGGAGTTGAAGTAAGCCTTCTTTTCAACTCCTGGAATGCCTCCTTGCATCGATCATCCCAATCAAACTTGACCTCTTTCCAAGTCAATCTCCTTATAGGTGCTGCCAATCGGGAGAAATCCTCAATGAATCTCCCAGAAGTGACCTGTACCAATCCCAAGAAACTACGATCTCGAACATTGACTCGCCCCTCCCAACTCATCACTCTACCGACCTCTCTGTGGTCTATCGACACTCCCGAAGCCGACACTACATGTCCCAAAATCTCACCCTCAAGAAGCCAAACTCGCAGACTCCTATCGAATCCTAGCGCATAAATGATGGTCTCTCATCAACTCAGAACAATCCTCGGGATGATCCCGCATGTCCCACTCCGACCGGGAGTAGATCAAAATGCCATCCACGAAGACCACGACAAACTCGATCCAAATGGTGGTCGAATACTCCCATGCGATAAGGTCCATGAAAGTCAGCCGGGCGCATTCACAATCTAAAGGGCATCAGAACTCAAAGTGCCCATAACACGCCCTAAACGCCATTCAGTGGATATCCGTCTCTCCCTAACCTCGCCACGGTAACCAAAGAAGTAAGGTTCATCTTGAATAGACTCGCACTCTCTCAACTGATTAAACAAGTCATCAATCCTCTGCAATGGGTACCGATTCTTGATCGTAACTTGTTCAACTGTCGGTAGTCAATGCACAGTCGAAGGGTCTTGTCCTTATTCTTCGTAAATAGGACCGGAGCGCCCCATGGTGAAGTGCGTTCTACCTAAATGAACCCTTGTCTAGTAACTCCCGTAGCCGGACTCAGTTCCCCGCAACTCAACTGGTGTCATCCTACGCGGAGTCATAGAGATGAGCCGGCAACAGGCGTAACTCGACAATCAAGTCTACAACCTCTCGCGTGAGGCAATCCTCAGAGCTCATCCGAAAACATCCTCATACTCGTAGACGGCTCCCGAGGTAGATCTAAGTCTCGGGTCTCACTCATCCTCTGTGGCTTGCTAGCAACTAATAACCTGGCCCATGACACTGGACTCGCATACGCCCGTGGCAAAATATCATACTTGTCTCCTTAAATACAACACGAGTACCGCCCTCGTTGCGGTAAAGCAATCTCCGCGCTCACAATCAGATCACCAAGTCGCTGAACCCATCCATCCCAGATGACGCTTGACCTGATACACGCCCATGACCCTCAAAACATCAGGAGTAGAATCTCGAGATCTCTAACCCGGCAACCACGACATATCATCCCTATCCTCACCCTAATCCCTAGGGGAGAACTCACATACAAGGGCTCCTCCAAGGCCTCAACCTCTAAGCTCAACTTTATCAAACGATGCAAAGAATGAATGAATGTGAAGCACCGAATCAAATAACACTCTCGCCATGCGAGCTAAAGAAACACTCGTATAACCGTCGATCCGTCGACCTCACCCTGGTGGATGGGCACGCCCGAACCCCGACGTCCCCGCCCGTGGGCCTCGCTCTCCGCTCACCCCATGTCCGCCCTCCGTCCGCCCGCGGTAACCCGGAGGTGCCCTTGCAGCTCCCTGAAACTTATACTGGCTCCTCTGGCCTATACTGGGCTGTGGAGGAATACATTGTATCCTCTCCTGTCCCACCACTAACTGGGACTACGTTATCCCGAAACCCTGGGATCCCTGTCTCTGGGGGCAATCCCTCCTCATATGTTCGTCATTGCAATGGTAAGACATCATCTCGCCCACCGATCAAGTACCTGACCGTCTCTCGGTCCGAACGGCTACTAGCCTGAACCCATGTGAACTAGAAGCCTTCTACTTCTTTCTTGAACTAGAAGAAGACTTACTCTCCCTTCTCTAAGAAAACAGTAAGGCTTAAATGTCAGAGGTAACAATACATGGTATCCAATCTGGAGCCATGTCAAATGTAATTTCAACTATGCAAGTCGGACGATTGCTGAGGAAAGGTTGTGAAGCCTTTTTAGCTTTGGTGTTTAACTCTAAAAGAGGTCAAGTAGATGTGAAAAAAATTCCAGTAGTAAAGGAATTTCCTGATGTGTTTCCCGAGGAATTGATCGGGAATACCACCCGAAAAGAGGCAGATTCATTCCATTGAAGTTGTACATGGAACAACTCTAATTTCTAGGGCACCCTAGCGTATGCCTCCAACTAAACTAAAAGAGTTAAAGACTCAACTACATGAGCTATTAGACAAGGGTTTCATCCGACCTAGTAGCTACTAGCGCACCTGCTTTTATTTGTCAAAAGAAAGATGACTTCCTCCTATGTGCATTGATTATTGGAAAATAAACAAAGTGACAGCAAAGTATAAATATATGTTGCCGAGAATAGATCTTTTTTATCATTTGAAATGAGCAAGCGTCTTTTCAAAGATAGACTTACGATCGGGATATTATCAACTTTGGGTGAAAGATGTTGATGTTCCGAAAACAGCCTTTAAAACCCGATATGGTCATTATGAGTTTTTAGTAATGCCATTTGGGTTGATCTAATGCACCGACGCATTCATGGCCTTGATGAATAAAGGTATTCCAACCTTATCCGACCAAATTAGTGGTCTATCGACGACATCCCACGTATTCTAAAGATGCACAGGAACATGAACAACATTTGAGGATAGTGTTACAGATTCTGAGAGAGAAATAGTTGTTTGCAAAGTTGAGCAAATGTGATTTTTAGCTTAAGGAAGTGCCATTCCTAAAGCACATACAGATCCGTAGAGGGTATTAGAGCTTAATTCCCGCAAAGATCGGGGCTAGCCAGGATGAAATCGCTCGAAATGTGAACTTAGGCGAGGAGTTTGGTTTAGAAGAATACTATCGACGGTTTGTAAAGGGATTTTCCGTCATAGCATCTTCGCTTACAAAGTTACTCTAGAAAGGGGTAAAGTTCAAGTGGATGACAAGTGTCAGTCAAGTTTTGAATAGTTAAAGAAAATACTGGTTAAAGATCTGTTGACTCAAATTTACTCTGCAGAGAATATGCCATGTATAGTGATGCTTCAAGGTTAGGCTTGGGATGTGTCTTAATGCAAGATGGAAAAGGGTGGCTTATGCCCGTACGCTTGAAACCACATGAGCAAGACTATCCCACACATAATTTAGAGTCATACTGTGTGTTCGCTGAAAATATGGTGACACTATTTATATGGTGATAAATGTAGAATCTTTACTGGGATCATAAGAGTTTTGGCATCTCGTTAACTCGTGAAAGAATTGAACTTGAGAGAACGTCGGTGGCTAGAGCTATTTAAGGACTTATGATTGGGTATTAATTGATTACCACCCATGAAAAGCTTAATGTGGTGGCCGACAAGCTTTAGTGAGAAAATGATTTCCGCTCTGTCCCTGAATCATTGTGATTGGAGATTTGAATCTGATGGAGCCTTGTTGGCTCAACTGAGAGTTATTCCTGATTTGAAAATGATGATAAGAGATGCTCGGAAGAATGATGTTAAGCTAAAAGAAGTAGTACGCTTATCGAATGGAGACAGGACTAACTATTTTATAGATGAAAATGGAGGTTTGTTTTACAATAGCAGATTATGTGTACCGAATGACATGGAGTTGAAAAAGAAGTTGATGTATGAAAGCCACAATACCTTATTTACCATGCATCCTGGAGGTAAAAAGATGTACCAGGATTTGAAACAAGATTTTACTGTGGCTGCATGGATAAAAATACGGATGTAGTATGTGTCTAAATGTCTTACTGTCGCAAAGGCTAAACATCATAATCATCCGATTTGTTAAATCCTCTTCCAATTCCCCAATGGAAGTGGGACAACATTACTATTGACTTTGTATCTAGTTTTCCCCTCACCTAAAAGAAACATGATTCTATTTGGGTAATTGTGGACAGATTGACAAAGTCTACTCACTTCTTACTAGTCCGACTTGACTATTCCATGGACCAGTTAGCAAAACTGTATGTGAATGAAATTGTCAGTGTGACACCCCAAATCCGGGGGTCCTGTTGACAACCCGTCAACTTGCGAAAACCTTTAAATATCGGGTGTCCCGATATCACACTCATTTCCTGCATATTTAATTCACAAATATACAAAAATGTATGCTATACATTATATCCACAACATTTTAAACTAACTGAATAGGCCACAAACCTGCCTAAGTCATCACTGAGCTCCAAAACCGCTTTCTTTCCCCAATTAAAATAATTCTACCCGGGTGAGCAATACCCAATAGAAAGTTTTCAGACAAGGGCTACCTCCTAAAATGCATGCAATGGCGTATTACAACATCAATCACATTTCATACAATTTATGCAACATTATATGAAATGTTCCGTGTCATACATGAGATGCGACCCCTCATGCTTACAACCTGAGTCCCAACCAACTCCCACACACCTGCAATTGCGAAGTGTGGAAACCAGCCATTGGTATTTAACCCAATGACTCAAACCATTAGACAACCATCCAATTTTTTTTAATTTATCATTTCATGATTTTCTTTTTTCTTTTGTGGGCCACGGATTTTCGAGTTTTCACCGCAGGACGCCGCATGCCTTTCCAACATTTTCATGAACTTACATTGTCGAGATTCATGTCTAACCATGAATAACATTTGGGTCTTTCACCCTGGGAGGGGATCTACCCCAACTTGCTCCGCCCAGAATACGTAATTTATCATTTTGATCATTTTACACCCTCGCGAGTCTCTACCTTGGACTTTGTCCCATTTTTCTCTGAAGCTTCACTGGCCATTCACTCAACACCTATGGAATAAATAAGACCATGCACCCACACACCCGATTCCGACGCGATGTGACCGTCCATATGAAATGCATGATGTCACTGCATTTTCCTTCATGTTACATGTATATATGAGTACTACATGAAACAATAATACACCATGGACAATTATAATTTTTACATATAATTTACATCCATACAATCCATGTTAATACATCAATTAGCATGCATCAACATAATTCTTCACACACCGTGATGTTATTCATAAGTTTGGCACACACAACAAGGTCACAATCTGGGACTCCATCTAACGGGGAAATTCACTTGTCCCTTCACAAACCTGAACTAGTTTGGTTCCACACATCCATACAATCATTATGTCACAAAACAAGCAACCAAACCCGGAGACATGGGTCTCGAGTTCAAACCCCAGCCCACAACAGTCTAGGACTGTGTGAAAACCAGTCATAAAACTCAACCATCCAGTCCCAAATTTTGGACCTAAATTACTTGGCCTCCCATAAACAGCCCATACCATTATACAGCCTTTAACCTAAAAGTAAACCGAGTAGGAAAATCCCCTACCTCGTGGAGTTTGACGAAACTCCAAGATTTTTGTACCCATGCGTAACTCTCGATGCGTTGGCCGACTTTGCCTTTTGCTCCGACAAAACCCTACTGTCCGATTTCCGTAGATCTTAGAGAGAAGCGAAGAGAAAAAAAATAAAAATATCTTCTCTCTCTTCACGCTCTAACTCTCCCGAAATATGCCTCCACCTTTTGACTTTCATTCATTTTATTTTCATTTTTTTTCTTATTATTATTATTATATTATTATTTGAATACATGGCTCATATTGCCTCATTCGGGTCCATTTCTGCCCCGAAACAATTTATTTCTTTTCAGTTCAATTTATTTTAAATGAACTTAGCTCAAGCCATTTCCTGACTTTTGAGATTTTCGTAAAATTCTCGTCCTTGAAGTCACTGGCAACTTATCATCCAGAAAATAGTAAAAATATTTCGCTTGTCTCAGAGTTCGACGAAACTTTTCTGGGTCACTAAATTTCACGAGACGAATTTAACGACGCAGTCTGTTTTGTCATCCGAGATCTAGAAAATTTTTGGTTTTCAATCGAAATTATCGTTTTACCTTTCTTCTAAAATTCGGATTTTCTAGGGTTTCACACTCCCCCTCCCCCTTAAAAGAATTTCGTCCCGAAATTCCACACACATATGTATCACTCACATGCATATGCAACCTTACACAACTCTAAGATCAAACAAAAGTGATAACCCGCCTAAGGTCAGAATCATCGGGATGAACCCGATGGGTCGTTAACTCCATCCATGTCAAAAGGACATCAAAACCCGATATGTCTACCACTCGAAGGTCCAGTTCATTGTTAATCCTCGGTGATCTCCGACCACAATCCCGACATATCTGACCAACTCTCACCCTAGATCCTATGAGAGAATTTTCCCATACAATGGCTTTTCCAGAGGCCTCAACCTGCAAGCCCAAACCTATCACACAATATGCAATAATGAACATGATGCATCAGACAACAAATGTAGGTATGAAAACGTACCCTGCATATCCAGCTGATCTACACGCTCAGCTCGTGGTACAACGGCGTAGACACGCCCCTGGGTCCTAGAAGTCCTAGCTTGTGAGCCTTGTCCTGACCTCGACCCATAATCTGGCCCCTCTGACCTGTCTGTGCTGCCGAAGGTGCTTCTATAGCACTCTGCGACTTAAACTGGTTCCTCTAACCCATACTAGGGTGTGAAGGAATAAACTGTGTCTACGCCTGTCCCACTGATAACTGGGATTGTGCCGGCCCAAAACCTTAGGATCCATGCCTCCGTGGGCAATCCCGCTTCATATGTCCAAGCTAATGACAATAGAAGCATGTCATCGACCCTGGCTTGCCCTATACCTAGGGCGCTCGTGGGACATGTCCGTTCCTCCTGCACTCGGTTAGAAGGTCGATCCTCCTTCCCACCGGCACTCGCATCCCGAATGTCCCGTGCGTCCTCCATCTCTATCTATCCGTAGCTACCCAACCATGTAGTCCATGTCTTGTGGCGCGGAGGCCCACTCGCTCCGAATGGACAACTTCAGTCCATTCTCAAATCTCCCGACCTTGGCCATGACTGTGGCCACATAGTCATCACCAAACGTGCCAACTCGGGTGAATCCGCCACGCATCATCACCATCACCGCTTCCCGCCCCACCAGAACCCAGCCTGCACGCCCGCAGCTGTCCAGCACACTGCCCATAAAAGAGTCCATGGAACTCGCCTTCAAACATTGCTCTAGAGTGTCTTAACCCAATCCCACTAATACCCTCGGGACTCACCCTCTTAGCCGAAAGGCCTACTCGATTCACAAGATCGGAGGTAATATCCATAGCCTCCAATACCTTCTCAACTGCCGAACTACTGGGTCACACCGATCCCCTCCCCGCGAACGTCGAAGATGATGACTCAACCTCAGAGGTTACCGACCTCCCGACTACCAGCCGCGCATTAGCCCTCGTAAGTAATGGTAGTAGCCGCAACCCTACGCCAACAAAGACTCATTGACAAAATGTGTGGTGTCCGGTCGCACCCGTGACGACCTCTACTCATCACTGCATCACACGTCAAATGGCAACAAACTTTATTTAATTTCATTTCACTAACTAGTAATGCACATGCCGCTTACTAATAGACTTGACGACCATGAACCGATCTGCTTCATCAACGGCAGTTAATTGCCAACCACTCCTTTTATTTATTTCAATAAAATTCAAAACTTTCATGTTCATTTCATTTTCTGAACCCCTATGGTTATAGTTCTTAACCTTAGCATTCCACTTTTTTTTCCTATATACATTGTGCCATGTACATAATTTTTCGCTCAATAACCATGCAATCACATTTCCCATATACATCAACCTTGTATATGTCTTTCCACGCAATTTGTAACACACAATTACACAATCACAAACATGGAACACATATCCAAACACAACATGAAACACACCATGCATGCAATGGTCTAAACCCATCCCATGAACTCCTAGGTATTAGTGTACCTAAACTCCGATACTAAGCTATGACGCTGGTATTGTGACACCCCTATTCCGGGGGTCCCGTTGACAACCTGTCAACCTGTGGAAACTTGTGGATATCAGGTGTCCGGATATCACACTCATTTGTCTCATATAATGAGACTCATTCCTGCATATTTAATTCCCAAATATACAAAAATATATGATAGACTATTTAATCAACAGTCCATTTAACAGTCCTTTTATACAACAAAAAGGTATACATATTCTGCTCTAATATAATACATGACAAAAACAAAACAAAACAAAGCCTCATCCAACTCTTATCCCGCATGCGGTCCCATATGCGCATTCGACCCGCACCGGACCTCACATGTGCTGGGGGTCCTAATGACGAGGTGAGCAAGCCCGATAGGAGAATGACTCCTACAAGGGCTACTCCCCATCTATGCACATGCAATGGTCGCATAACAACACAATATCCAAGTCAAATGTCTACATGAATGGGTCATATGTCATGCATGAAATGTCATCATGCCTGATATCCGAGTCACTTCATCGACTCCCCACATGCATATGCCAAGTGTGTGAAACCTGGTCACCAGATACTAATGACCCATGTATCGATCCCTCACCGGCTCCATTTCCCAATGCAAGTGCCAATGGGCAACCAATCCCGAGTCAATCCCTACTCCTATCACACAACCCGAAGTCTATGTGATAATCATGACCGTGTGTCTTCTTTGGGTAACAAACTTTCTGATCACAATCGCGGCCCTTACACCCATATTACGTAACTTTTTCGAATCACAATCATGTCTTACACCCATGTTCTAGGCTTTTCACCTGAGGGGGTTAACGGTCCCCTTCTTGCTCCGCCCAACACATATTATTTATATTTATTTATTTCATTTTATTTTTTTAATCATGAGACATCTATTGGACATCGTCCAAAGTACGAGCTCACTACCCATTCATCAATAATGATGATGGGTGACCACACCCATGCACACACACCCAACATAATGCGATGTCCCTGTGCATATGCAATGCTAATGCCATCAACTGCGTGTTCTCATGTTACATGTATGATGCACACTACATGGAACATTCTACTCAATCGTACTTCATGCCAAGAACCATGTAAACATATATAATTCACATCCATTATGTTAATACATTTAAATACACATATATTAACGTATCTGACACATATTCAAATGTTATTAAATTGCCAACAATAACACACAAAAAAACACTTCACATAAAATAATCATTCCCAGCCATAATAAAAAAATCTAGACTTAATCCAGAAATTTTAGTCTCTATTTTAACGGGTTAAAAATTTAACACAATTCGCCCGAAACTGCCTCAAAAAATGCTTCACTATAAAATCCATAATACCCTAGCTTTCGTCCCTGACCGATCACCCATGGCTACGACAACCCCTAACACCGAATATAAGAGAGAAGTATATATATATATATATATATATATATATATATATATATATATATATATATATATATATATATATATATATATATATATATATATATATATATATATATTTTACCAATTTTACCAGTTTCGGACAACAATCCCGGAAATCAAAACCAACCTCAAAATCCGTCATGAACTATCCGAAAACCTACCACAATTAAAGTCTAACCTGCATTTTTCAACAGTCCCGAACCAAAATCTAAATACCGACCGCCCCTTCAAAACCCGGGTCCTCGACCATTCGAAACGTACCTCATGGCCAAAACTCACCCCGTGGTCGACCGACCCACACCCGCCATTTACGCCCAACAAAAAGGAACCCGAGTAGGAGAAACTTCACCTCTCGAGCGTTGAAACACCGAATCCTTCCGTGCTTGGTACCCACTGAGCCCTCGATAATGCATCAACTTTAATTCGGCTACCGAATCCGACCATCGAAACACCGTAAAAAATTTGACAACTTTCCTTTTTTTCTTTCTCTCTTCTTCTTTCACGCACCCTTTGTTCCCATTCTCTTTCTTTATTTATTTTTTTCTCTTTCGCTTCTCCAACGCATTGTCGGTCCCCCCTAAGATATTTTTTCCAATTTCTCCTTTCCCATTTTCTTCTCTTATCCTCTTCTTCTTCCCTTGTTTGTTCCATTCCCTTTTCTTCATTTTCTTTCTCACTCTTTTTCTCTCATTTCTCCCCTCTTTTGGAGCACATCGATCAGGAGTGGGTCAAAGGAGGAACTTCCTCCCCTATCATTTCATGCCATTTGTGTGGCCATTGTTTTTCCTTCATTTTTCCTTTATTTTCTTTATTCCATTTATTACATCATATGAGATGTGGCTAAATGTGAGCCATGCGTTTCACTTGCACCACATGGCTTTTTCCATGTGTCACTCCATTAGGTTGCCACATGGCATCACATGATCATGCCATGCGTCACCCGACCCTCTATGCCTCGAAAAACGTGAACTTTCGACTATCTCGGAATCCGACGAAATTCGATAAGGAAGCTAGATTTCACGAGACAATTCCAACGGTGAAGTACATTTCATCATCCGAGATCTATAAAATTTCCAGGTTTTAGCCTATACTAATTACCGTTTTGCCTTTTTCAGAAAAAATGAAATTTTCTCGGGTTTTACATGTATCAATTTCACCACAATAGCCATGGCCTAAACCCATGTCCCTCAAGCCCTAGGTACTCGTGTACCTATGCTTTAATACCACATTGTGAAGCTAG
Source organism: Tetrastigma voinierianum (assembly GCA_016808115.1). Classification (NCBI taxonomy): domain Eukaryota; kingdom Viridiplantae; phylum Streptophyta; class Magnoliopsida; order Vitales; family Vitaceae; genus Tetrastigma; species Tetrastigma voinierianum. The sequence continues at coordinate 667,622 of JAEQBH010004886.1, read as the reverse complement.
TATCAGACATCAAGCGCAAGGTAATCATAACCAGGCACTACACTGCAACTCCATATCCTAGGCCCATGCCCAACAAACTAGAGGTAATCGTATACCTTAGCTCTAATACCATGTTGTGACACCCCAAATCCGGGGGTCCCGTTAACAACCCATCAACCTGCGGAAACCTTTAAATATTGGGTGTCCCGATATCACACTCATTTCCTGCATATTTAATTCACAAATGTACAAAAATGTATGTTATACATTATATCCACAACATTTTAAACTAACTGAATAGGCCACAAACCGGCCTAAGTCATCACTAAGCTCTAAAACAAGTTTCCTTCCCCTGCACACAGAAAATAATTCCCCACACTGGGTGAGCAATTCCCAGTAGAAAGTTTTCCTACAAGGGCTACCTCCTAAATGCACGAACGGCATTACTAAACATCAATCACATTTCATACAATTTATGCAACATTATATGAAATGTTCGTAATCATGAATGAGATGCGACCCCTCATGCTCACAACCTGAGTCCCAACTGACTCCCCCACACCTGCAATTGCCAAGTGTGGAAACCAGCATTGGTATTTAACCCAATTACTCAAACCATTGGACAACCGTCCAATTTTTTTAATTTATCATTTCATGATTTTCTTTTTTTCTTTTGTAGGCCACGGATTTTCAGGTTTTCACCGCAGAACGCCAAGAACTTACATCGTTGGGATTCATGTCTAACCGTGAATAACATTTGGGTCTTTCACCCTAGGGGGAGATCTACCCCAACTTGCTCCGCCCAAAATACATAATTTATCATTTTGATCATTTTACACCCTCGTGAGTCTCTACCTTAGACTTTGTCCCATTTTCCGAGCTCACGGCCCATTCACCAACACCAGTGAATAAAAAAGACCATGCACCCACACCCGACTCGACGCGATGTGACCGTGCATATGAAATGCATGATGTCAATGCATTTTCCTTCATGTTACATGTATATATGAGTGCTACATGAAACATTAATACACCATGGACAATTATAATTTTGCATGGTAATTTGACACATAAATCCTATATAGTTATATCACTGATATCATTATATCATGACTTATAATATTTTGGTAAAGATATGGACATTGACAGTATCATAATTTATCATCTTAATAGAGCTACAATTCCTTCACAAACTAATCCGGGCTTTGATCCACACATCCATACAATCATTATGTCACAAAACAAGCAACCAAACCCGGAGACATCGGTCTCGGGTTCAAACCCCAACCCACAACAGTTTAGGACTGTGTGAAAACCGGTCATAAACCTCAACCATCCAGTCCCAATGTTGGAACTAAATTACTTGGACTCTCATGGCCTCCCATAAACAGCCATACCATTATACAGCCTTTTGGTTAAAAGTAAACTGAGTAGGAAAATCCCCTACCTCGTGGAGTTTGATGAAACTCCAAGATTTTGGTACCCATGCGTAGCTCTCGATGCGTGGACCGACTTTTCCTTTTGCTCCGATAAAAACCTACGATCCGATTTCCGTAGATCTTAGAGAGAAGCAAAGAGAAAAAAATAAAAATATCTTCTCTCTCTTCACACTCTAACTCTCCCGAAATATGCCTCCACCTTTTGACTTTCATTCATTTTATTTTCTTTTTTTTTTCTTATTATTATTATTTGAATACATGACTCATATTGCCTCATTCGGGTCCATTTCTGCCCCAAAACAATTTATTTCTTTTCAAATCAATTTATTTTAAATGAACTTAGCTCAAACCATTTCCTAACTTCCGAGATTTTTGTAAAAATCTCGTCCCTGAAGTCACTGACAACTTATCACCCAGAAAATCGTAAAAATATTCCGCTTGTCTCAGAATTCGACGAAACTTTTCTGGGTCACTAAATTTCGCGATATGAATTTAACAACACAGTCTGTTTCTTCATCCGAGATCTAGAAAATTTCCGGTTTTCAACCGAAATTATTGTTTTACCCTTTTTTGAAAATTCGGATTTTCTAGGGTTTCACAGTCAGGTTACATGGTATTCCGATATCTATAGTGTCTGACCGCGATCCACGGTTTACGTCAAGGTTTTGGAAGGAATTACAGTCAGCCTTGGGTACTAGGCTAAATTTTAGTACATCTTGCCATCCATAAACAGATGGACAATCAGAGAGAAGACATGCTTCGGGGTTGTGCACAAAATTTTTCCAGAAGTTGGGATAAGTATATTCCTTTTATGGAATTTGCTTATAACAACAGTTATCAGTCTAGTATTTGTATGGCCCCTATGAAGCTTCTATGTATAGGAGGATGTAGAACTCTTGTATGTTGGATAGAATTGAACAAGCATAAGGTTATTGGTCCTAATATAGTGAAAGAAACAGAAGAGAAAGTTCAGGTTATTCGAAGAAAATTAGTTATCAAGTAGTGATCGATGTAACCATATGCCGATTTGAAGAGGAAGATATTGAATATGAAGTCGGAGATAAAGTATTTTTGAAAGCATCACCGTAGATGAAGATTCTACGGTTTGGCAAGAAAGGAAAGCTGAGTCCAAGATTCATTGGGCTTGATGAAATCCTAGAAAGAATTGGCCTTATTGCTTAGTGGTTGGCACTCCCTCTGGATTTGGCCAACTTACATGATGTTTTTCCCGTGTCCATGTTGAGGAAATATAAATTAGACGTAACCCAGATATCCCGCCTCGTAAGAGGTGCAAGTGCACAGACTTCTCCTATGATGAAGAGCCAAAGCTATATTAGCTCGAGAAGTGAAACAGTTGCGGAATAAGCAAGTACCATTAGTGAAAGTACTCTGGCAACACCATGATAAGGAGGAAGGTACGTGGGAGCCAGAAGCAACTATGAGGACACAATACCCTCAACTATTCAATTCAGGTAATAATTTCGAGAACGAAATTCTTTTAAGGGGGGGAGAGTTGTAACACCCCAAAATATACCCCAAAGCAATTCCATATAACATGTCAGTATAAATAGTTAATTTATATTTTTCCGGAATTTATATTGCTAAGAACGAAAAATGATAAAACCTAAATTACTACAAGAGTCAAGGTTAAAATAGTAAAATGTCACATTCAGGACTCAAGGGTCATAAGATAATAAGTTTACATGCCAAAATAGACTATTGAGAAGTTGAATTGCAAAAGAAAGAAAAATGAAGGACTAAAAATGCCAAAAGGGAAAAAAAACCAAAAATGGTTTTGGCCAAACAAGGTCTTGTGAAGGAAAAGAGATAAGACCAAATTTTGGTCTTGAATGAGATATTTTCTCATTTGTGAAAGAGATGAGCTAGGCTGCAGAAATCTCCAATGGGAGAGGAAAAGGTGTCATTCGCTTTTAGCAATCCATGGTTTTGGTTCATCTTGGTTCAAGCTAGAAGAAGGAAGAAGAGAAAAGTTTGTTTCAAAAGAAGAAACAAGGTTTGGAAACTCCTCAAACTCCTTCCTTGTTTATGTTTGAGTTAGGAAAACCCTAATTATTCTAAATGTGTTATATTGTTGTTTGAGTTGGTTGTGATCCTCAATTGAGGAATGTTTGTATAAAGGAAATGTTGGGGTTTTAGGAGATATGCTATCAAAAAATTTCCAAAACCCACGTTTTTGTCATGGCCATACTTAGCCATCACTCATCCAAATTGAGTGATTCAAATTTTTAGGTGAACTAGACTTCTAGGAGAAAAAATCTCCTTGAAATAAGTGTATTCAAATTTGGACCCCATTGAACCTTAAAGTGAGGCTCTGTTTTCAGGTTAATTTTAGTTTAGTTCTGATACAGTTCGAAACAATTTTGGTATTTAGGCCATAAGTTGAGTTTCACTCATCTAAATTGAGTGATTCAAATTTTTGGGTAAACTAGACTTCTAGGAGAACAAATATCCTTGAAATATGTATATTCAAATTTGGACCCCATTGGATCCATAAAATTCGTTAAAGTGAAGCGTTGTTTTTAGGAAATATTTCGGTGTAAAGCCTTTGAAGTAAATAAATAAAAGAAGGGTTTATATATGAAATATGAACACATGAACAGTAATACAAACATGTAAATGACTAGTATGATATCCCTAACTCAGATAAAAAACCTAATAGTTCGATTCGCATATATTCCAAAGTGGACGGACAAGTAGGCATCGTCAGGAGGGATTACAAGTTATAAGTCGTCCCGCTTCGTTCATTAAAGCGCCCCATTTGGGTCACATAATACGTGCATGCACTATCGGCCTCGCATGCTGATGAAACTTTCGGGTATATACGACGTCGTTTGGGTCATACAATACATGCATAGGTCACTGTTTCATACAGTGATGATACCTTCAGGTATATACAATTATCTCCCGTATCCACATCTTTGGAATATGCAGGCATAAAAAAATAAATAAATAAAAATGATACAAGATGATATAAGATAATATGAAACATGACACATGAAAAAGGCATGAAATATGCAAATGATACAAAAGATGCATATGATATGTAAAAGAAGTATGTTTATAAGCTATTGTATATGTATACTGAAATTAAGAATCACTGCAAGTGGTCATATATGTTATATGTTTCCACACTGTTATAAGCTTAGCAAGATTGCTTATCCGTGTATGTACTAAAGAGGACATTCACGGCATTCCGCACCCGCCAAAGTAATAACACAAAGAATAGAAGCCCACCTTAAGTAGGTTTTCGATTTGTTTTTGTATATGTAAATGTAGAGTTTTGTAATAGTGAAATTGTATAAGAACCAAGAACTGGACTCGATATATGCATAGATATTAAGAACACCAATACGGTGGTCGCTTCTTTATATGTATGTTATAAGTTTTATTTCTTTATGAAAATATATATAATCAAATTCACTAATTTACGTAAAACAAAGTTAAAGAGTCTTAGTCCCGTGTCGCGCCCCCACCTTCGCTACAGCGGTACTGGGCAGCATGACACTGACCGGGGCCAAAAGGCCCTCTAGTTCTATTCTCACACCATTTTCTCAACCCGACCTCAAAAATATAAAGCCAAAGTGGGCTCTACCACGGCACCCATTATCCCACCTCTATGTGAGTCTACTAGCTTTGAGGCTAAGGAACTTGGGGAGCAAGTAACCGATAGGTCTTAGATCTATTTGGAAAGTGGATAAAGATCAAATTACAGAAGATCCAGACGTCTAAGCTTTCAAACTAGAATTAGAAAATCTTTAGGATTCTATTTTGATGAGGATACTTGATCATCAAGTTTCCTATTCCCGTTGAGACAACTTAGAGGAAAGTACATAAAATAAAAGGTAGGGTTTAAGTCATATTAGGATAATGATTCAACTTTATCTAAGCTTCCTAGATAGAATCCACAAGGCTATAAATTTGTGGGTTTAGAAGATGCCTAGTACAGATTTCTGGAGCAAAGCTTAAAGAAAAACAAGCGAAGTCCGAACGTGCTGAAGAAGTATAAAATTCAGATATTTGGTTGAGGTATTGCACATTAAAAGCCTTTCACTTTTGGTGAAAGATGATGTTGTAGAAAGGATAATGAAGGGAGTTCATCCTAAATTTCACCAAGAGTTATTAGGTTTCAAAAAAGGCCTTGGGTAGAGAAAGAGTTTCTTACCATACAAAACTAATTGTAAACATTGAATCAGATAAGTAGAAATCCTTGCATCTAAGCACAGCCCCTTGGACCTAGGTAAGTTGCCGAACCACGTAAAAAAGATTGTGGGTGATTTTATTTTATTGCAAAATATGTCATATCTACTATGCACACACTCAAACCCACAGGGGGAGTTCGGACACAATGCACTAAAGTCCGAACGAGATCAGAGTCCTAACATAAAGGACCATGACCTAGAACACACATTTATATCTATCACTTATCAATTTCAAAAATTTTCTTTTCTTTTCATTTAATATTAAAAATCTATGTTTTATTCATTCTTATTTTTCTTTCAAATCTATACAAATTTAAACATACTCAAATATATCATTCTTTATGTGAATTCAGTACTTTCAAATGTGTAGCTTGAACATAAAAAATTTATTACATAGTTAATGAAATAATTTAAATCCTAGGCAAGTTTGAAGTAACGATGGTTTAATTACCATCTCCTAAACAATTAGGTTTGTTTGAAGTCCATAATAAATGCAAAACTAATATGGACTCATTATAATAAAGATCAAAAACTCAAAGGCATGCTTGTAATTTAGCCCATTCAAAATTTGGTATTTCCTTCTACTCAACCCCTATTTTGGATCAACTCCAATTTGTAGCTAATTAATTATCTTTTGTTCTTTTTTTTTTCTCTCTCAATTGTTTAAATTCAAATTAAACATAAAGGATTAACCATAAATGTATCAGAGAAAAAAAAATCTTTTATTTTCTTTACATGATGTCCATTTCTCACTATCAAAACATTACAAAAACGTAAAACCCGAGAAATTTTTTATTTTTCTGAAAAATGGCAAAAATAGTAAAATTACCAAAATGGTTAAGGGAATCTTAGAAATTTTTCTAGATCTCAGATGATGAAACGGACTTCACCGTTGGATTCGTCCCAAAAAATCTAGTTACACAAAAAAATTTCGTCAAATTCCGAGACAAATGGATTTTTTCTAATGATTTCGTGGTAACAAAGGCCTAATGTCCCAAGAGATGAGATTTTATGAGAATCTCGAGTTGTAAATAACTCAAGCTTAAGTTTATTTAAAATAAATTGAACTCGAATCCGAGACAAAATAAATTACTTCGAGGCGAAAACGAACCTGTATGGTCGGTACACATGGCGTGACATGGGCCACATGTCCAACTTAAGTGATTTAGACAAAAGGGGTTTAAAAAAAAATCATTTTTTGAGGAGAAAACACCAAATTTCTGGTCTTGTCGTGAGAGAGAGGGAGAGAAAAAAAGAAAAAGAAAAAATCCAAACTTCTCTCTTCGATCTACTCGAGTCTGGCCCTGGCTGGAATTGCCGGTCAAGAAATGAAAGTTCATCTACTTGACAAGAGCTACGCATGGGTACCAAAAACACGGGATTTCACCGAGGATTTAAGCGAGGAGTTCGGGAAATCAAAGGTTTCGGGTTTAAGAAGTGTCAATGGGACTTCCTAGAGTTTCTTCTACACTCCAAGAGGTAGGGATTCTTCCCACTTTGGTTTATTTTCCATTCTAAGGGTTGTTTGGTTGAGTTTTAATGCCCTAAGGGGTTGTTTGGCAAAATAATGGGTTATGGGAATAGTGCCCTATTTTGACCCTATATGATGTCCACTTTTTGGGGCTGATTTTCGGTTAAAAAAAGGAGGGAATTTGGACTAGTGTCCTTCATGAAAATTGTAGCTGACGTTGTAAACTTGAGGTTAGGCTTTTGAATCACCCAAATTGGACCTTTATAACTCAAGTTATGGTCCGTTTTTCGGGACTGCAACAGGCTGCCCTGTTTTGGCCGAACCTACTATCCAGATTTTTGGGACTGATTTTCGGTTGGGAAAAATTGAGAATTTGGACTAGTATCCTTCAAGGAAATTGTAGCTCTATCTAATAACTTGATGTTATGATTTTGAATCACCCAAATCGGACCTATATAGCTCAAGTTATAGTCAGTTTTCTAGGACTGCTATAGCTTAGATTGTTTAATTGTTTGTGTCCATATTTTGGGACTATTAGGGGGCTAGCTTTCTAAACCTAGTTCATAACTATACTGTGGTCTGTTATGGAATTTGGTGCTCACAATTTCGGGTGTTTTCCTGTTCTTTTAAAAAATTGATGTGTGGATTGTTTTGTGGGCATTGCTTATGCCACAATTGATAAAGGGTACCAAGTTATCCTTACTTGTATGATTGATACTTGGTGTTGATATACGCTTGAGATGCATGAAAAGTGAATAAAATGTTTATTGTATTGTGAAGCATGTGGAGATATATGTGTTAGACATATGAAAATTAAATGGGAATAACTATATGTATTAAATATGATTATCCATGATACTTGGCATGAAGTATGATTTTGAATTATTGCACGTGGCATTCATTGTGCATGTAGCATGAGATATATGCAATGGCATTGCATTGCATTTATGCACGGGACATCGCATTGCTACGGGTGTGAGTGCATGGTAGGGATTGACACCGTGTTTGGTGTTCATGGTATGTCGTGGAGTACATGGTAGATCATATTGTGTTTTGTGACGCCCTATCCTCGGGTCCCGCTTGACAACCACAACCCGCGGAACCTCGTGAACACGTGCTCCGATATCACACTCACATGTCTCATACATCGAGACCCATTTCTGTATATTTTTCTTACAAATAACCAATTTCTTATAATATTTTGCAAGAGTTTGATGTACAACTCTTCTACACTTTTACATGCCAAAATATATTAAAACTAGATTGTTCTAATATATTTTACAAAAATGCTTCTCAAAGTCACAACCCGGCCTTCTTCATACTCACGACCTTGAAGGAGCGCCGTCTTCTCGTGTACCTGAAAGGGGGTCCCACGACGAGGTGAGCAAAGCCTAGTAGAGAAATAACTCATAAGGGCTACTCCCCATCTAAGTGCATATGCAACGATCGCATAATCAAACAAACATCCAAGTAAAATGTCTACATGAATGTCACATGTCATGCATGAAATGTTTTCATGCCCATATCCCGAGTCACTCACCGACTCCCTCACACATGCCTATGCCAAGTGTGACAACCGTCACTAGTAGTATCAATGACACACATATCTCGATCCCTTATCGGCTCACCAATACCCAATGCAAGTGCCGATGGGCAACTAATCCCGAGTCAATCCCGACTCTTATCACACAACTCGAAGTCTATGTGATAACCATAACCGTGTGTATTCTTTTCAGCAAATGTGAGCTTTTCTTGGATTACACCATGTGGTCTCTTACACCCAATACGTAACTTTCTAGATAACATCGCGGTCCTTACACCCAGATAGAACTTTGGCCCACGCCAATGGTCTCTACACCCATATCGAACTTTCGTAGATTCTGGTCTCTTACACCTACAGAACTTTCGCTCTAAGCCCTGTGTCTCTGCTACCCCATACTAAACTTTCGGATATCTCCTGAATCCCAAGCCTTTGACCTGTGGGGATTAACGGCCCCCTTCTTGCTTCGCCCAACACACACTAATTTATTTCACTATGATCTGAACCATGAGTCTTTTATTGGACGTCGTCCCAATACAAGCTCATCACACGTTCACCAAGGTGGGTGAACAACCATATCGTGCACCCACACCCGACTCGACGCGATGTAACCGTGCACATGAATGCAATGATGCCAATTCATACATTAAATTCCAATGGCTCATACACAATTATATTTCATATAATTCAAACCATTCATGTTAACACATCAATTAGCATGCATTAACAATTCTCATTCTTCACATTAATCGCATGTTATTCATATGAGCAATAACATACAATAAGGTCACAATCTTGGACCCATCCAACAGGGCACCTCACGGTCCCTTCACAAACATGAACCAGTTTGGTTGCAATCATCCATACATGATTAAAAACGAATGTCATACAACCTTCCTTAGGCTAACGCATGGCAATTCCTATCCAATACAATAGCCTACAACATGCCATGCAATGGTCATGTCAAAACCTGGCTATTTACATCGACACAACCAAAGACAACCTGCACACTTAGTGCAAAACACAGGTTTTTAGTAAGGTTATGATCACCCACTACCCTTCACAGGAATATGGCTAGAATCTTGACCCAATGAGCTTTCCATAGAGTCCAAGAATACCCGAAACGAAGTTGGACGAAGAAGTTATGACCTGGGTCCAAGTCGAGGTCTCACATGAGTAGCGCCACCCAAACAAATTCTACCCGACTGCTTTTCCAGCCCGCCTCCAAAGAACCATTGCCCTACACAGGAACATGGCTGGAATCTGGCAGGACAGCTAGAGGCCTCTGGGCCGCGGACAAAGTGTTTGTTATTTATAATTAGCTCGGGACATATGAAGGCGAGATTTCCCTGGGGAGCAAGTGATCCTGTGGTTTCGTGACAACGCAATCCTGGGGCCATCGTTGACAAGGATACGCTTTGTTCCTCCACCCCTAGTAAGGGTCAGAACCAGATTGGTCCTGTGGTGCTGTAATGAACACTCGCCGCACGCATGTGCCAAAGAGGCAAGGGCATGGGTCAAGGCCGAGGACAGGGCCCACAGGCCTAGACATCAGGGGTTCAGGGACGTGTCTATGCCATCATACCACCGACTGAGCCAATAGATCAATCATCTATACAAGGTATGTTTCTGTTATCTCGCCTATGGGCAAGGGTATTATTTGACTCGGGTGCATCGCATTCATTCATCGCTGCATCATGTGTGCGAGAGTTGGGCTTAGAGGTTGAGACCTTGGCAGCCTCAGGCGAGCTCTCCTAGGGATTCAGAGCGTGGACTGATATATCGTGGCTATGGGTTAGAGATCTCTCGGGATTCTACTCACAAGGACCCGAGGGTCGTGGACATGTCAAACTTGACATCATCCCTGATGGATCGGGTTGATTATTACACCGAAGTCATTATCGGGACAGAGCGTAGGAGGGTAGCTACCACCCACACACCGCATAAGATCGTTACGCTTCGTGGGACAAGAACGATGCCTTGCCCCACACTGCGGTGTCACGATCTTCTAGATGGTACCTGCAAATGAAGGGTGATAGTCGGAAGCGTGTCAGGTGAAAATATACGCCTATGTTCGCAAGTGCACACATTGTATCAAGTAATATAGTGTACCTAGGGTACAGATATCGATCCACGGGGATAAGTGCGTGATTACTAAGTTTAGCCTTTGAATATTATCTGGACGTAAACTTTGAGTGACAAGTTAACTAATGTATGCAATTAAACTAATCCAATTTATCTTAGTAAATTACTGTGTTGTGGAGACTAGGGCTTTGTCTCCCCGCCACTGGCGGATTACCTAGAGAAATTATTATTCAATTTATTCACGACTTATTGATGACGGGGTGATCGTGCCTACGAGATACCCTCTCTCGAGGTGTATCCGCCTATCTCGCTAGCAAGGTTGAGTGTATCTCTACCCCAACCCGATACTCCGAAACGCTTAAATGTTCTAACCTTAATCGCCACCCTTGGAATCGAGATATCTCTATTCACCGAATTGACCAAGGGTCGCTCTATTCAGATCCCTGGGCATCCTCATCTCTCGATCTCGGATACCCAACAAAACCATGCCAATGTCGCCGATAACACTATGTAAATAAATCACGACATAGAGCGTGATACTAACAAGTCATAAACAACTAATAATATAAAATATACCTCTAATCCATGCAATCGCGGATGTGGTTCAACAACACCCTATACACCTAGAACATACTGGACGTAAGTACACAAGTATTCAATCTATAAAACATCATCATTCTATCAGGAAAGAAGAAAAATACAAAAGTAACTATCTTCTTCTACCGATTCGTCACGGCTTCTCTACTCTTCGTAAGCCCTAGTCCGCACAGATTCGATGCCCCGATTTCTGGTCCCCTTTTGCTTTTAATGATGGAGAGGCAAAATCGTGACTGATGTCGCGGACGCCGCGCTTGTCGACTTTCTATGCCAGCCAAATCTCGACGTCACGACGCCGACGTCACGACGCTAGATCGCCACAGACATTGGGACGTCGCGACGTTGGAATGCCGCGACGTTCCTGCCAACTTCATGCTTTTCTTCTCTCAGCTCCAAAATGGTCCTAAAAACTGCCCGTTCCACCTGTGATTCGTGCCACAGTAGGGTGATCCGAAATTAACAAAATTTGTATCCTAAATTCCTCCTACTGCCTAGTAAAACTACTGCAGTATAGTGGCTCTAGGGTCAAACACAGGGATGGGTTTTCTTTGCACAAATGACTTATAATGAGATGAAAACTGGTGAATTTGGTTTGGATTTTAAGGTTTTGTAAAAACAGGGGAGTTGGTGATTTGCAGATTAAAAATGAAATAAGTGAAAAAATGTAAAATGAGAACTCTGAATCGTCAAAGCATCGGACGCGAGTTCTACAGTCACGAGAGGTCCCTGGGTTATGCTTCTCACAGATGACCTAGTCATCTCCCCGAACCTGGATCTTCATTTAGCTATAAACCTAACCCAAAATAATTATCCTTTTGAAAATTGGCATTCACTAGCCATTTATGTTCCGGCCGCTCAAACGAGTCTCCCGACTCCACGAACAATGGTAATAAATGATAACTAATGAACATCACGAGATCTATTAATAAGCATCAAGTGAGCACTAAAAGATTACCAAGTACTAACCATTCAACATGAATCGAAAGGATCTACACCCGCAAAAGGAGAAATCACGTACTCCGCAGTGACTTCACCCGCGATGAAAACAGGGACCTCCGCAGCCCCTGCATCTCGCGCACCCACAGCCTCCGCTTCAAGGAGGAACGGGTTTTAGCCGCTCATCCTCCGAGTTGTCATCCTCGAAGGGTGTTTGGCTGCCCAGAAAGTGCCAAGAAAATGAGGGAAAAGGAAGGAACAGAAGAAGCCAAACAGAAAGCCGGCTTCTCCGTCACTTTATTGATCGACAAGTGATTTGATACGTATTAACCGAGGCTCTATATACGCCGTAGCCAAGAGAAATTACAAAAACTCAAAACTAAAAGCTATTACAAGGACAAAATGAAGAAACAAAATTGCAACAAAATAACAAAAGCGTGAAATGCAGTGAATAGCGCTAAATGTGAACAACTGGGTGTGGATGAATATGTATGAGCAGAGTACTTTGGTGCCAGACCAAAATTTGTTGTGCTTCATTTTCTTCTGCTTTCATTCTTCTTTCCTTCTTGGTCTCGATCTACGCGCCGAGTTTGACTCACTCTTCTGCTTGATCGACTCAACAATTTTGGCACGATTAGCTCAAAACTCGCAAATTTTCCACAAAATGCGATCAGAGAATAGCTAGGACCTTAAATGTGTAAATCGGGTTAATTAGAATGATGAGTACACAAAAGCACTCAAACCTATAATGTATAGGGTTCAAAATAGCCCTTTGGGCACTAATCACAACCCTCAATCTACACATTGCTAGTCCCTTAGCAATGCAAGAAAGAAGAACGTTAAATAACAAAATATGGTAGTTCAAAAAGGTTGTGAAAATGTAAGGCTTAACCTGCAATGAGAATCACCGAAACTTAGCCCAATAACTATCTTAAGAGAATGAACACCATACAGAGTTGAATATAAAAAGAGTTTCCTTCTCGATGACTCAACCAGGAACTTCCACCAAAATCTAACTGTTTGTTTGATCAATTCTCAACAATAAACTGTCAAACTGCACTCTCCCCCCAACCTAGCTACTGCCACAACCTAGCATGCTAACCAACTTAAATAGATTAGGACCCACCTATTCCACAACTCTTTTTGTGTTGTAGGGTGCACGTCGAGGAACTCGACTTCACCAAAGTCCATGTAACGGATTCACCGATGAGTCCTAACCAATTAAGGCTTAGGGCACCAAGTCATAAGGATCTTTCACCACTAACTCTTCCGTGTTTTAATTCCTGGGACTTTGAATGGATTTCTGAACTCCAGCAATCTACAACTTGCTACAAACTCCACCCATCCACTGTAGCGACACTAAGTCGCGCTCCAACCGCTTGGTTTAGTGGCACCAGTTTTTAAAGGATTTTTCCATAAACCCCTGACCGTGTTCGGTTTCAAGGCAAAGCCGCTACAATTTTTCTTCTTCTTTGCTTTTTCTTTTCTTTTTTTTTAAGACTCATTGGCCTTCTTTTCCACAAGGGTCCTTAACCTATTAAAGGTGAAGTCAACAACACAAGGATAGGCTGTGTAAAGTAAAGTGCTGTGCGCTCTTCAGCCTATTATTGAAACCCATTGGTGCTTAGTGTGTGTTGAGGTGGAAGAAAAAGGTCGAAATCAATAAGAATTCAACTAATCATTCACTCAACTAGGCATGGAGCCAATCTAACATCAATAGAATTGGACAAAGTTTCAATTTTTCAAACCACAGGTTAAGCATAACACAAAAAAAAAATTTGGTGCAAAATGGGTCCAATTTTTGAAAAAGTAAGTTGTATAATATAACAGCTTCACAAAAAGGAAAACTAGCAAGCCACTGAACATCACAAAATGGGCTTGCTCAAAATAATAACAAAAACATAAATACATGCCACTTCCTTCGCTAACTCTCCCCCCCAACCAAATGTCTCATTGTCCGCAATGGGGCTCGGATTGGAAAGTTAGAGAAGGAAGTGCTACCTCCTTGATGAGATGTGCTCGTTGTTGGATAGGAGACTTTGCAAGCTTTCCATTGATACCTTTTTCACTCCGTTTGGGCTTCAAATAAACAAGAAGCAGCTAGGCAATAGAGGAAAAAGTGACCAGTTGGAGAATTTTGGTACTACACCTTCATAATACTCCCAAAAGTGTTCTTCTACCTATATTTGATTCTCACACTCAAGCTTTCCAACGGTACCAAAAACGCCAAAAACGGAGTTCGAATGAAAAAACTATGCTCAAAACAAAATCGTGAGGTAAACAAGGAGATTTTCGCATCAGAAGGAAAATTCTCCTTTTTCCCTCGCTTCGATCTTCATCTCCGTCTTCAAAATTTTCACACAACCCGCAAAATTAATACAAGAAAAATTAAGAAAAAATTCGTGAAAAGTGAAAAACAAGCTAGAACAAAGATTAACTTAAAAAATTAGAGAAAATCTAAGAAGAAAATTAAGGAACAACAAAGACAAAATAAAACAAACAAGACAAAAACAGCTGGGAGACTATGCCCCCAACCACCAATTCCTTAAGCCTTTAGAGGCTGCTGGAACTATTGGAGCTTAGAAATGCCAAGGTTTGGGTGCTCCAACCGAACCAAGAATCGAATCCATCCACTATGCCATGCAAAGATGAGCAAACGCCATCTCCTTTCGAGGTAGTGGCAAAACCGAACAATGGCCACTAATTTCAAGTTTTGCATCATAGGCGTGATGGGTCGGCCTAGCTGGCAAAACAGGAGTGTGTTCTTCATGTATAGGTTATGCAACAGGCAAGATATACACCGGGTAAATGAGCTATTTTAGCTCACAGCAAGACTCAAGCAAATTTACGGGGCCAGGTGAAGGATAAGCCTCGGGGTTCCTCCCCGCTTCCTTCCTCCGCCTCCCCCGCTCTCCTTGTCGGGCAGCCTCAGAGCCCTCACCGGTTCCTACATAACCCTCCCGTCGCAGCTTGAGTCTACTCACCCATGGTAAAGGTCACTAGGCACCTCTCTGGATTTCCCTTCCCTTGAGATCATGCCGGGCAAGCCTTGAAATTGATTTCGCAGTTAGTCAAATTTGACCAATTTCACTTTGAAGCCCATCTACTTTTTGGTTCGTAGAATTCTCCACGCGATGAATTTTTTCACTCCAATTAGGCATCAATTCTGCTCGCCACAAAGTCATCCACTATCCGGGTAAGGTCCAAAATGGCCTGCTCAAATGGAGGACTGGGACGTGGTGGCTGAGGTGACTATGAGTTAAAGATAATATGGAGGTTCAAATATGCATACCTGTGGAGGTCTGGTTCCCATGAGGAATTTGTGTGATTCTCCAACTACGTCAGGTACTACCATATGGTGAACTAGATCTACTGGTTTCTATAGTCCCTCATGGACCTATATTCATTTGGATTCCTTTCCACGGGTTGCTGACTTTGCCATGGCTGGTTTCTGTAATCCCTCATGAACATATATGCACTAAGGTTACCCCCCTGCCACATGTTGACCGTACTGTCCCTCTTCCATTGGGTTCAAATTCGACCTTGATTAAGAAACTCTATCCCACTGGAACACGAACACTTGTGAAACAAAAAGAGACAAAGCAAAGAACAACAACAGGGCTTGCCAAAAAGATCAGTGTTAGCTAAGAAACAAAATGACTGTTATACATAAAAAAGCCCAGTAGTGACTACTGAGAAAAAAAAACTTGAAATTCTAAACAATGGAATTCAAAAAGGTTTAAAAGGTCACCAATACTTGTAATGAGGATTACAAGAACTCATCAACTCAATATCCGTACAAGCACCATCCCCGCAACGGCGCCCACTTGATTCGAGCCACGTAGGGGTGATCCGAAATCAACAAAATTCAGATCCTAGCCTCCTACCACAGAGTAAAACCATCAGCAAAGATAGTGGCTCTAGGGTCGAACACATGGATGGGTTTTCTTTGCACAAATGACTTACAGTGAGATGAAAACTGTGGAATTTGGTTTGGATTTTAAGGTTTTGTAAAAACAGGGGAGTTGGTGATTTGCAGATTAAAAATGAAATAAGTGAAAAAAAAAATGTAAAATAGAACTCCTTGAATTGTCAGGCTATTGGATGAGAGTTCTACAAGTCACTGAGAGGTCCTCGAGGTTATTTCCTCGCGTTGGGGAGGATGACCTATAGTCATCTCCCGAACCGGATCTTCATTTAGCTATAAAACCTAACCCAAAATAATTATCCTTTTGAAAATGGCATCCACTAGCCATTTATGTTCTCGGTCAGTTCAAATGAGTCTCCTCGACTAATGCTACAATGGCACAAATGATAACCAATGAACATCACGAGATCTAGTAATAAGCATCAAGTGAGCACTAAAAAGATTACCAAGTTCGGCCCATTCAACATGAATCGAAGGATCTACACCGCAAAAGGAGAACACGTGACCCGCACACCACCGCGTGAGTCAGTGTAATCTCCAAGAACCTTATCCCGCACCCAGCTGTCTTCCGCTTCAAGGATGACGCTTTGACGCTCATCCTCCAAGTTGTCATTCTCGGAGGGTGTTTGGCTGCCCAGAAAGTGCCAAGAAAATGAGGGAAAAGGAAGCAGCAGAGAAGAAGCCAAGTGGGAAAGCTAAAAGCTTCTCCCATCACTTTATTGATTGATAAGTGATTTTGATACAAGGCTTAACTGAGGCTTATATACGCTCAGAGCCAAGCGAAATTACAAAAAAAAACTGAAACTAAAAGCTATTACAAGGACAAAATGGGAAGAAACAAAAAATTGCAACAAAAACAACAAAAGCGTGAAATGCAGAATGAAGGCTCTAATGTGAACAGCAAGGTAGGATGAATAGTGGCTGGGCAGGAGCAATTTCGTTGTGTCGACCAAAATTTGTTGTGCTTCATTTTCTTCTGTTTTTTGCTCTTCTTTCCTCTTGGTCTCTAATCTACGATGCTGGGTTTAAGTCGAATTCTTCATGCTTGGATCGACTCAACAATTTTGGCACGATTAGCTAGCAAAAACTGCAAAATTTTCCACAAAATGCGATCAGTAGAATAGCAGGGACCTTAATGTGCAAATCGGGTTAATTAGAATGATGAGTACACAAAAAGCACTCAAAACCTATAATACATAGGGTTCAAAATAGCACTTTTTGGGCACTAATCAACCTGCTATCCACACAAAATGCAAGAATCAGATATCGGGCTATATAAATACGTATTTATTCGTAAAAATACCAAACGAGGAGATGATGTGGGTATTGCATGAGTGTTTTGTGCACTCATCACACCCCAAATCTTAGCTTCTGCTTGTCCCCAAGAACCGACCAAACCACACACCACCCACATACTATAACCTAAAACTAAAATCGTGATGCAATATGTCGATAGATCTGAGTGAACAAATGGACCGACTCACACTCTTGCCTTTTTGCTCGAATTTCAGGGGATTCGCAAGGGTGTTCGACTTTCGAAAGAATTAGATTGAACTCGGTGCAGTTGACAAGCGCCTCAACCTCCGAGGTATTCAATAGCCTTTCCCAAGGACCCTATGTGCATTGAATGAATGACCTCTAGTGTATACCTTGGTTCCGACGCCCCCAAACTTGAGTTCAACTCACCTAGTGGGAAAATCTAACTACTGAAGGATCACCGTTTGTAGTCACTAACATACCTACGATACAAAAGAACTAGTGCCCGAGGCTATGCTATGAAGTTCATGTACGGGATTAGTTGGTGACTTCACACTTGTTGGTTAAGGGCACCGAGCATTCAGTTCCTCTAGAACTTCACCCCGAACACTCAACCAACCTAAGGGCCCTAAGCCGCGGAAACTTCCATCTTCTATCCCCCCCAGAATCCGGCAAAGGAAGTCAATGACTCCCGGCCAATTGGCTCAGGGCATTGGGCTTTGAAAGGCCCATCGGACTGTGCCCGAGATTCCAATTGGAAGATCCCACTTATTCTATTCCTATGTTTTTTTTTTCGCTTTTTCCTTTTTCTCTTTTTTTTTTTTTTTTTTTTTTTTTTCATTCGGGGGCTCCGGCAACTTTACTTACTGTCCCATCCTTTTGCATTTAGAGACTCCTAGGTTTGCTGAGTCCAGTAGTCTGGGCTCGACGCCCAGGCATACCCTGGGAGGTCACTTGTGCGGAGTAATGCACTCCATTGAGAAATAGCTTCTTGCATATCCCGGAGGTGATTCACTATGCCTCCCTACCTATTCAACCCAATTCTCGAGCATCTAACACCCTACGAATCCCTTCTTGAGTTATACTCTGTTTTTCGTGACGATAGTGGACTCGGTCAAAAGTGATCCTCGACTCTCAAACATGGCATCACGCACACACTTCCTAAACACTCTAAACATAAACATATCCTAATACTGGGGACTCCCAGTGACTGGAAACAACAAAACAGACAGAAAAGATAATGGCCTACCAGTAACAAAAACATCAACTCAACACACGACTCGGCATACTAAAATGAACAAAAATAAACTAACTAAACTAAAGCAAGAATACGAAAATAACAATAACCCAACACAAAATATGCTAATCGAACAAAAACCCGATCACCACCCACACCCCCCAAACAAATGTGTCCAGTGTCCCCACTGGCTATAAAAGAACAAGAGAGGGTGAAGGAAACTTCCCTGGTGATCGGTCGTGTCACTACGGTGGTGGCGTATTTGGTCAGCGGAGAGCGAGTAGCCGGGCGAGCCGGGCTCGGGAAGGATCACGATTCTCGGGAGGAATAAGGCCTAGTCAGCAGACCCGTATGCATGCCGGGCCGAAGGGCCTCCATGTCCTGGGTAATGAGGACTCGGTGCTCTTGTGTCTCATCCCAGAACGCATCAAAGTTATCAGTGAGGGCGAGCACTGGGTCCCCAGCCGTGTGGACTGACGGGGCCGCCCGAGGCCTGGTGGCGGTGGAGGTGGAGCGGGTCAGAGTAAGACGCCCACGTCACCCCTGGGATCACCTAGGAGTCCAAAACGGGCTTGATATTCGTGGAGCTCATCCTCGTCCGAGGGTTCATGGCCCAGTCGCATCCCTCAAAGTCGTGCACACCCGCTTG
This sequence comes from Tetrastigma voinierianum, assembly GCA_016808115.1. Classification (NCBI taxonomy): domain Eukaryota; kingdom Viridiplantae; phylum Streptophyta; class Magnoliopsida; order Vitales; family Vitaceae; genus Tetrastigma; species Tetrastigma voinierianum. The sequence continues at coordinate 648,284 of JAEQBH010004886.1, read as the reverse complement.
TCACTTAACCGATATAGCCTTAATGGGGTGTATCCATGCCTCATTGTCCTCTAAGGGCACCCCTACGCGCTTGCATAAACCGTATATGAGAAAGGGGTGCCCCATGTTCATTTTCGCGTCCCGGTTATGGAGGATGGCATCCTCGATAACTTGCCCAACATCAAAAGATGATCCCGATGATGGCAGTTGAGCAGGTGTGGCACGCTGGGCGGTCACTCATGGCAATGTCACACTCCGAATGAGACGCGACGTGATGAAGTGATGCCATACCTTGGGAATATAGGCTAAATGCTTTGCCTTGAAGTGCACAGCGTGCCCTTCACTGTTGAGTTTCCACTCACCTCGCCCGTTGGTCAAAACCCTAATGACCTCGGGATAGTCTAGCTGCTCATAGAGTCTATCAAAAGGTTCAGGGGGGACCGGATCAAGATTGTAGAATTGGTTGATAGACTGTGCGGAAAAGTCTACCAACACACCACGCACCCTAACCTTTTTGACGACATGGGAGGTGAGGTTGGCATAGAATTCTCGTACCACACTCGTCGCAGCTGGACGAGGAGGTTGGCAAAGCGCCCGCCATCCTTTAGTCTCAATGGTCTTGCGAAAGAAATCGTCGGGGTGGTGGAAGCCCTTTCCTTAATGAAGGATCGATTCTTACAAATGGTGCCAAATCGATCGATGGAACCTTCATTGACAAATTTGGTGATGTCGAAATTCGGAGTCGTCCTCACTAGCCCGACCCCGTTTAGTGGGCAACTTTTGACGCTTGCCCGACATCGGTGTATAAGGATTGGCCAAGACCTGCTAAGCACCAAGGGGTACACTGGGCCCTAATGGCACCAATGGGCAACTCCTAGGTGACCTGGACAAATGATCGAGCACCTAGGGTGCACAATGGGAACACAAGCTAGGAGGCGATAGGAAGGCTGATCCCACCACTAGGGCACCTAATGGGCTCGTTGGTGCTAACCAAACCTACAGTGGGGACCAAACGGGTCCGAGCCACACATATGCCGAACTCACAGGGAGCCAACAGAGGCAATGGCTGGGGGGAGAATTCAAACGAGCGTCCACTTGCTGCGCTGGACTCGAGACAAGGGGCGCAGTGGCTGGGCGGGGCGTAAGATACCGGTAAGGGCGAGGCGACAGAGGCGCGTGAGGTGGCGACAATGGAGGTGTGGAAGGGTTCAGGCAAGGGTGTATGAGGGTAGGATCAAAATGAGAGGGCTTTCGCCTGTACAACAGCAACGCCGCTGACGTTTCGGCTCAACATCGCGGACGCTCCGTAGGAGTGCCCAACGCCGCGACGTTGGAGACCCAACGCCATGACGCCTCAGAAGGTATAATCCAACGTCGCGATGTTGGATCTGTTCCAGAGAAAGGTAAAATTGACGTCGTGACGTTGAGATCCAACATCGCGACGTTCTAGGGGGTGAAACTACCAACGTCGCAACGTTACAGAGGAGGCCAAAATGCAGAAATTTCAATGAAGTGCTAAGGTGTGATAGAACCCCCCTAGATCAGTTGGTGACCCCTTATAACTTCTGAAGTGAGTTTCTCGAGCAGGACCTCCACATTACGTCTGATTCTGGTCCCGAAATGTGTATTGTGACAAAAGAAGATCCCTGATTACTTTAAGCAGACGTAAAACCAAACCACAATGAAAACAAAACAATAACAATTAAACTATGGAAAGAAAAAGTTCAAGAAAATCTTGGGTTGCCTCCCAAAAAGCGCTTTGTTTAATGTCGTTAGCTCGACGGCCTTGAATCTCAATGTGTGATTTGCTTAGAGAAATTGGGAATGCTGACGCATCTCCCTATAGTGCTCACAACCAATGCTCAAGGTGGATGAAATATTCTTCTGTTCATGCCCTTGATCTTCTCGGTGTTTTTTTTTTTTTTGCAAAAGACAGCTTATCCCGCAAGTTTTCCGCTTTAGCTCTCAGAAAATCTCTCCGTGTAGTAAATTTCCAGATATCTTCATTTGATCTCATCCGGATGCTTCATGGCCGAATACATGGAAAGTGATCTCGCCCTTGACTCTCACTTTAAGCTCACCTTCGCATTGATTTACGCTTCCCGTACAAGAAGGGTCTACCAAGTATGATGGGACTCCAGTCATCTTCCTCCATGTCCGTAATGACAAAGTCTCACGTGGAAGGACAAATTTACCAACTTTTACTAAGACATTTTCGACATTATACCCGTGAGGGTGTCAGGACTCATCTCGCAGTTGCAACCGATTACGGCCGATTATGGTTCCCCCAACTTTAGCCTTTTAAACATTGAAAGCGGCATCAAGTTGATGCTTGCTCCCAAGTCACACAGGGCTTTTCCCGATACTCGGTTCCTTATAGAGAATGGTATAGCAAAGCTACCCGGATCTTGAAGTTTTGGGGGAAGCTTCTTTTGCAGGATGGCACTGCATTCCTCAATTAAGGTGATGGTCTCATACTCCTCCAACTTCTTCTTACTTGCCAAGATATTTTTCATGAATTTCACGTAACTTGGCATGTTCTCCAGTGCCTCCAAAAAGGGTATATAAATATGCGGTTTCTTAAAGATATCAAGAAACTTTGCGAACTGCTTCTTTACCTTACTCTTCTTTAACCGCTGAGGATACGGAATTGGTATGGCAGGTTCATATGTTCTTGTCTGTTTCTCTGTCTCTTTCCTGACTTTATTATCATTGATTGCTCTCGTATCTCAAGGCTACTCACCTTACATCTGATCTTTTGGAATGATCTGATCTTGCTCTTTAATTTCCAGTTCTCTTACCGCTGGTTGTGGCCCCGGGATTTCCAACTCTCTTCCACTCCTTAAAGTAATGGCCTTGCAGTACTTTTTCCCTTCTCCTCTTAGGTTTACCTCTGAATTGCTCGATAATGAACCCGCCGTCTTTCGCAATCAGACCGCCATTCGCCAATCTCGCACCCTAAATTCCTAACTGTGGCCGCTTTGATTGTTCAATCGTGGCCCCGGGTTCTCGCATATTTTCTTCTGTCTCATCTATAAAAGCATTATGAGAGGTAAGCATTTGTGCAAGGGCTTGTTCCAAGTCCACCTTTTTCTCGGGAGGCGGTTCAAGCCACTGGGGCGGTGGTATTGCCGGCTCTGATTGTTCCTCCATCCATAACCCTGATTGTTCTGACTATTCTGATTATTACGTCACCCTTGGCCTTGATTTTGGTTCTGATAGTTGTTGCCCCCATACTGACCTTGTTGCTATGGCTAATTCTGATTAAACCTTGACACATATTGGGCTTGTTCTACTGTCTGCTGTCCCAACTGGCATTCTATGCTGTTGTGCTGTCCTCCACAGAATTCACACAACTCCCATGGGTTGGTCTGTATGGCATTCGTGATACCTTGCTGTCTAGTCAGTTGTTTAGTAAGCTGTGCAACATGAGTAACCAGATTGTTGAGAACCTCATTATCTGTGCCGCCTATGGCCTCTCTATCGGGTGTGCTCTCTCTAAAGAACATTGCATCAGAGGCAAAGATCCTCCAAGATCTCATATGCTTAGTCCGTGGTCTTCATTAGCGCCCTCCGTCGAGGCAGGCATCAATCACTATTCTAGTCGGAATTCCTCGACCATTATAAAAAGTAATGGACTCCGCATCCATCCGTCACCCGTGATGCGGGGGCACTTCCTCAACGCTCATGAAATCTTATCCTATGCTTCGCAGTTCGCCCTCCAGCTTGTCCAAAAGTATTGATCTCTGCACCAATTGTGCAATTTTTGGGTGTGTGGGAAGAACTTATCAAGAACTCGCACTAAGTCATTCCATGAAGTAATGGAATCCAGCCAAGCCGACTGGCCAACCAATGCTTGGCTCTATCACCTAGTGAGAGTGGGAACAATCTTCAACTCTTAGTGCCTCTTTTTTTAGTGACCCTATCAGGACTGTCGCAGACTTCGAGGAAGTTGGTCAAATGCATATTCGGATTCTCATTGGGCAATCCATGGAACAGGATGTTCTGAAGCATTTGTAAGGTTACTGACTTTAACTCGAAGTTGTTTGCCTAAATAGGTGGCCTTCGAATAGCCATCTGAACAACTATAGGCAGTAGGGCAAACTCTTCTAGCAACATGAATGGATCATCTGGCTATATAAACTGCCTGGGTGCTTTATTTCTACCTTTATTCCCATTACGCCCCTTGCGGGCTCGCTTTCGCTTCAAGGCTAAGATCCCGCTTCTTCATTGTTCCCCGCATGCTGCTGATTTCGCGTGTGTTGTTCTCGCCTTGGCTGCATCGTAAGGTTCTTTCCGGCTCAGGATCAAACGGACGTAGTTCAGCTTGACCCCGTGTTCGCATGCACTCACTGTAACCTTTACTGCAATCACACACGAAACAGAAAGACCAAATTACCAGCACTTGTAAAACAAATAAAAATAAATAAAAATTCCAAAGTAATATCTAATTGCCTTTTTGTCAATATCAACACTAAACTTATTCCCCAGCAATGGCACCAAAAACTTGATAGGCCGAAAGCGTGTTGTGTAAAATATGTACGCCTATGTGCGAAAGTGCAAGCGTCGTATCAAGTAATATAGTGTACCTAGGGTATGGATATCGATCCACGGGGATAAGTGCGTGATTACTCGAGTTTGGCCTTGAATATTATCCGGACGCAAACTTTGAGTGACAAGTTAACTAATGTATGCAATTAAACTAACTAATTTATCTTAGTAAAATTATCAGGTCAGAGATCAGTGGCTTTGTCTCCTACCACTTTTAATGGATTACTACCTAGAGAAATTATTATTATCCAATTCCCATTCACGACTTTATTGATGACTAGGGTGATCGGTGGTCTACGAGATACCCTCTCGAGGTGTATCCACCTAGTATCGCATCAGGTTGAATGTATCTCTACCCCAACCCAGATCTCGAAACGCTTTAAATGTTCTTAACCTTTAATCGCCACCCTTGAATCGAGATACATCTCTATTCACCGAATTGACCGAGGGTCGCTTTATTCAGATCCCTGGGAGTCCTCATCTCTCATCCCTGATACCAAAGAAACCATGCCAATGTCAGTCGACATCACCACAAATAAATCATGATATGAGTGTGATACTAACAAGTCATAAACAACTTAATAATATAAAATATAAATCTCTAATCCATGCAATCGTGATAGGATTCAACAACACCCTAGATATGAATCTAGAACATACTGGATGTAAGTACACAAGTATTTAATCTATAAAACATCATCATTCTTTAGGTTAAGAAAATACAAAAGTAACTCACTTCTTCACCGCTCTCGCTTCCGTGCCCTAGTCCGCACGTATCTCGACATGCCCGATTTCTCTCGGGTCCCCTTTGCTTTTAATGATGGAGAGGCAAAATCGCTACGACGCCGCGACGTCACTGCCGACTTTATTCTATTAACCCGACGCCGAGACGTGATCGCCGTGGACATTGGGATCGCCGGCGACGCTGAACACCGCGATCGCCTCCCGCTAACTTCATGCTTTCTCTCGCCCAAAATGGTCCCAAAACCCATTCGCTCCACCCTATCCACACAAAATGCAAGAATCAGATATTGGGCTATATAAACACGTATTTATTCGTAAAATAACACTAAAACGATAAGACAGAAGAGGGTATGGCATGAGTGTTTTAGGCACTCATCAATGGGTTGGCTAGCAAGCCTTACCCTGGAGGACGAGGTGAGACGGGACTTGGATCTCCCTCGACTAGTCCACGAGTATGAGGATGTTTTTCCAGATGAGCTATCGATTGGCTCTCCAAAGAAGGATGTAGACTTCATGAGTAAGTCACACCCCGGTGCATCGCCCATTTTATAACTTCGCATAAGATGGCGCCAGTTGAGTTGAAGAAACTCAGAGTCCAGATACAAGAATTATAGGACGATGGTTATATTGGACCGGGCACTTCACCATGAGGCGCTCCGGCTTTGTTTGTGAAGAGGAGAGACAAAACTCTTCGATTGTGTATAAACTATCAGCAGTTGAACAAAGTCACGATCACGAATCGGTATTCCTTGCCAAGGATTAATGATTCATCTTATCAGCTATGAAGGGCACGGGAGTATTCTAAGATAGATCTCCGCACTAGTTATCCTCTTATGAGAGTTGGGGAGGCAGACACCCCTAACATAGCGTTAGAGACGCGGTATGGGCACCTCCATCCTCACGTTGATGCCCTTCCCGCATTTAACAAATGCACAAAGGACATTCAAGGATCTCGTGTATAGGCTCGCCAACCCTATCTAGATCGGTCAGAGAGTCTTGTGGAAAGATATTTTGATCTACTCAAACAGGAGAATCAAGAAAATCTTTGACAGCTTGTTCTCTCGACCTTACGAGAACATCGCTTGAATGTCACCCAGCAAAGGGGGCCTACAAGTAAGGTGAGATTTAAGACATGTGGTATCTGGGCCTGTGTATAGCCGTGATAGTAAAAATTAGTTGCATTGATATGACAAGGTTGACCCGGGAGAGGTCAAGTAGAGTGAGGTGACCTGTGAGAGGGCATTCAGAAATTAAAAGGAGGCTTACTCGCCGTTTCCGAGAGTCCCGGAAAGGGGACAAGGGTGCACAATGTGTTGTGATGCCTCAAATGATGAACTGGGATGTATTTTGATGCAATCCAGGAGGGTAGCAGCTTATGGTTCTCAACAGTTGAAGAATCATGAGCGGAATTACCCCATATATGACATGGAGTTGGTGACCATAGCCTATGCCCTAAGGATTTGGCGCCACTAATTATATGGAGAACAGTTTAAGGCATTTCCAGACCTCAATAGTTTGAAGTGTATTTTTTTATTTTATTTACACAACGGGACCTCAAATTGAGGCAGAGGTGGTGGCTGATGCATTCAGTCAGAAGTCATCTGGAGCACATGATAGTGTAGTTTCCCGGAGGTGGTAGATGCTGAGTTAGTAGGTATGTCAAAACGGGACCTCGCGGACTCACTTGCCACGGAGCATCATAAGAACATGAAGCGGTGTGGGTAATAGTAGACCGGCTCACTAAGTCGGCACACTTATTGGTTGTCACGAGATAACCTTAGCCTTTGGAGGAATCACGGTAGTCATATAAATATATATATATATATATATATATATATATATATATATATACTATATATATATATATATGCGGATTGTCCAGGACCATGGAGAGTCGGTCTCTGTCGTGTCGGGCCGGGATTCGAGTTCATGGCTCACTGTGGAGAGACGGAGAGCCATGGGAGCAATTATTGAGGATGAACACCAAGTTTCATCTACATACAGATAGCCGCCAGTCGGAGAGGGGCCATACAAGTGTTAGAGGACATGCCGCGTCGTCTGAGTACAAGGATAGTGGTAAAGGAAATTAGCCTTGGTGGGGTTCGCCTGCAACAACAGTTGTTAGGTGAACATATGGGAGGCACTATATGATGCCTTGTGTAGGAGATCATGTAGATTCCTTGTTTGTCTGATGGAGGTGGGAGATAGATCCACCACTGGTCCGGAATTGGTTAAAAGCACCTCGGAGATAGTGGACTTGAATAGGGAGGCGTCTTCTCACGGCTTAGAGCCAGTAGAAGAGTTCGAGATGGGTGATCACATCTTCTTGAAGGTGATACCTAAGAGAGGAGTGGTCAAGTTCAACAAGCTAGGACGGAGTTGTTGTTGCTTCAAAGGTATATCGGGCCGCCGAGATACTCGAGAGAATTGGAGTCTGATATGGTACAGTTAGTTTCTTGCCCAGGTTGCTCCAGGTGTCGAAGGTATTCCATGTTTCCATGCTCGAAGGTACACCTGTCGAATGTCGAGTGTTGGATTGGGGCGACTTATCGTTGATGCAAGGACCTTCCGAGGAGGGACTTTGTGCATGTTGAGATGTCGGGATCGAGGGTTTTGTGGCGCAAAACTATAAGGCTAGGGAATGTGTTGTAAGCGACAGGAGTAGTGGAGTAGGAAACACTTGGGGATGCGTGAGGACCGCGGTGCGTCTTTGAAGGTTTACTCCCTTCTTTGTTGCGGGATGGAGTACGGTTAGTAGTCATTTGGTATTAAGATGACTATCGCATAGCCATTGTGATCTGAGAGATGCATGTGTGTGCGTGAATTTCGGGATGAATTCTTTTAAGGGAGAATGTAGAGGCAGGAGAAGGGATTAAAATCTTAAAAGTATAAAATTAAATAATAAATTCACTAAAATGGCTCGAGAGCCCTAGAAAATTCCCTAGAGCTCGGAAGATGAAACGATTTGCATCGTGAGTCAGTCTCACGAACAGTAGCTTCAGAGAAAGTTTCTTTGAATTTAGGTGAGGTGAGAATTCTTTATGAGATTTTTAAGTTAGGTATCCCAGTAACCCCAGGAGCAGGATTTTCCTAAAACATCTCGAGGAGTTGGAAATGACTTCAGGGAGTTAAAGTTCATTTAAATATGATGTTTGAATAAAAATAAATTGTTTCATAACAGAAATGAACCCGAACAGGTCGTGGACACATGGCGCAAAGTGGGCCCCACGTCCAACTTATGCTTAAACGAACAAAAAGGGAAAAGAGGAAAGAAAAACAAGAAAATCATATTTTTCTCCCATTCTTTTAACAAGACGCGTGAGAGAGTGAGAGAGGAGAGAAAAGTTCTTCCTTCTCTTTACAATCTTGGGGATCGAATTGGTCGGGCGATGCCCGACCGGCTACCTGACCTGCCCTTGCCGGCCGACTCTGCTTTTAACGCCCTCCAGGCATATGCGGAATCTTGACTCGATGGGCTTTCCATAGAGTCGAAAACATAAAACGGAGTTTGAGCGAGAAGAAGTATGACGCCGAGTTGGAGGTCACCGTGGATCAAACCCGATAGTGACCTAACCTAGGCGGAGCTTACCTGCGGTCTGGTGACCTCGATTATGGCGACCTGCAGTGCCAACCGACCTTCTCACGAAATTTGACCAATATCCATTTAGGCTGTTCGAATGACATATCATAACTTGGGCTATAGAGGTTTGAATTTAAAAATTCAAAAACCTAACATCGAGTTAAACATGTGATTTCTGATTCTCAGGGAAAATTTCATTTACTTAATTTCCTTTATTTCCCACCCAACCGGGTTCTAAAGTCGGTTAATGTGTACTACCACAATATGGCCTTCCCATGGTTCAAAATGCAACGAACATTCCCCCTTAGGGCAAGACAACCAACACCATTATTTTAACTCTAACGCATAAAATGGCACACGAGGACAATTACTTAGTCAAAATGATCCACAGATATTAAAATGAATCCGGAATCTCGGCTGCTTGTCCCAGTATTGGGGCCGGTTCACATGGCCACTCACGACCTCCCACCTGACCCGTGTCATTTGAATGGCCCTTAGGCAGGATTAAACCAGTAGGAGAAAAACCCACCTGCGGAGTTTTTGAAACTCCCCTTCCGGTCTGCATGCGGCGCTGTCGTAGAGTTGACCTCTTCCTCTTGCTTTACTAAATCAGTTAATTAGAGTGGCAAAAATACAGAGAGAAGTGAGAGCTTCGTTAAAATCTCTCTCTTTTATTCTTTTCTCAGTTCCTCTCCTCTCTCTCCTCACCTTCTCTTATCTGACTGATTTGAATTCGAGATGGAGTCGAGAACTTGTCCTCTCACTTGCCACATGTCACATTCTAAGTGGCTACCTTGGATTACACCTTATCCCTTATCCATCTACCATATATTTCCACCCAATGACATGTTGCCACATGTCTCTCATAGATCCCACTTGAGCTCATGTTTGACTTGCGCCGAGACTTGACACAGCTCGATGAGCGCCAGCCTTTCGCCGTATGTCATGACACCTTAAGCCTCGAAAAATGTACGAATTCATTTGTCTGAAATCCAGCGAAATTCGACGTGGTAGATAGATTTCGAGGAGGCGATTTTGACCAGTGTCGGTTTGACGTCAGAGATAGAAAAATTAGGTTTTCAGCAAAGTATTGTTTTACCGCACTCAGAAAATTTGGATTTTCCGGGGGGTTTCCACACATGTTTGGTGTTCGATTATAGGCTCCCGGTAAAATGGAATGACATCGAGTGTGTCTCACGGTCACATAAAAGAAAAAGGAAATGAAAAATACATGTGTTGGGTATAGCAAGAAAGGATAGATACCCCCTTAGGTGAAAAACCCGGTATTCTTGGTTAGACATATGTATCAAGCAATAAAAGTTCATAGAGAAATGCTCTTCGGAAGGCATGCGAAACTGCGGTGAGACCCAGCTCTGACACCACTCGGTCCCTTCAGCACCATTAACCATTTTTTGTTCCATTCGTCACTGAATCACTGTGATACCAAAACACAACGAACCCCGAAGACATCAGTCCCGGGATCAAAACCAAATCTCGACACGGTCGGGTATCGAGACGATCTAAAATTTCCAATATTCGGCCACATCTGGGGACTAAATCACATAACCGATCCGCGGCCCCCAGAAAACCTATGCCATTAAATGGCTTTATTTAAAAATAATCCAAGTAAGAAATTCTCTACCCTTGGGTTTGTGAAACTCAGATTTTAGATACTGCAGTAGCTCGATGTGGATCATTTTCTTCTTGGATGAGTCGAGCTCAGTCGGAATGGTAGGAGAATTTACTTTTGTTTTCTCTCCCCCTTTCTCTCTACATCAGGTTCTTTTCTTTCCTCCCCCTGTTTGCTTCCCTTCCTTTTTCCTTCTTTTTTTTCTCTTCCCTTATCCACCAAACTTCCCCCTTTTTGTTTCCTCACACCCTATTTCCTTTTCCTTTCCTTTTTCTCTTTTCTCTCATCTTCTCATCTCTTTCTTTTTCTCTTCTCTTTATTTTCCTTTTTTTTCTCTTTTCTATTTCTCATTTGGATTGCATCAACCGAATGGTCCAAAAGTGGGGGAAACTTCCCCCCACTTTCCTCCATTGCCACTTGTCATCACCACCATTTTTCTCTTAATTTCTTGATTTTTCTTTTCCCACAGTTTCCTCATTTGACACATGGCTCAATATGAGCCATTCATCCAAGTTTGCTACACCATATGACTATCATGCCATATGTCACTCCTCTAAGGTGTCATATGGCATATGATCATGTATCGTGTGTCACCGCGACATGGAGATGTAGAAGCGTGAAGTGGTATCTCGAATACGATGAAATTTAATGAGGAATGGCAGATTTAGGGAGGTGACGTTGAATCAGTTTCATCATCCAAGATCTAGAAAATTTTTGGTTTCCAACCGAAATTTACTGTTTTACCTCTATTCAGAAAAATTGAATTTTTCCCGGGTTTTACAACTATAAGCCTATAATAACTGGAGTGTTTGTTTGAAAATATTCTCTCTTATATATACTTATAATATTAGAATATCTTTCATGCCATGGACTTTGGAATTTGATATAAAACAAAGGGAAATTTGTGTTTCAGCTCATTTGTTTAGGAATAATTGTAAATAATGTATAAAGAATGCAAAATATATAATTCAATTTCACATAAAATAATTATGTTTCAAGTATGAAAATGGTGAGATATTACCTTAAGAAACTATAGGTCCTACTTGTTATGATAATGCCTAGGATTGTTAGAGGTCAGATTAGATTAAAATTAGATTGATTATTTCTTAATTAGATTGGAGTACTAGTAGTAATGACCCAAAAACCATACCCTACTTATAACCCTAGTAAGAACAAATTGATGTTTAACATGAATACTTAAAGTTGAGAAGGTTATTTGACAAAAATTGATCTTTAACTTAAAATTTTCTAAAATTGAATTTTTTTTTTATGTTTAACATAAATAAAGTACATTCCCCAAGGTTCTCTTTACATTATAAATATCGTTATGTTCGATATTAGAATAGATCTTAAGGTAGAATTTTTAAATAATTATAAGAAAAATTAAATGGAAAGTATTTAGCTCACGTGTTATAACCTAAGTCTCGAATTTTGTAACATTTAAGATATTACGGTTTATTTATTTTTCATTTATTTTTAATATTGCATCATTGCATGTATACAAGGAACAAAATGTCGTTTTTTCCGCCAAAATGTTGGATATCGGCAAGCCCCGACACGATATTGCTAACCGATAATCGTTTGACCAAAAAATCGAAAAAATCGTTGAAATATTGGCGAAATATAGAAAATTTCCGATATTTCGGCGAAATTTCGAGATTGAGAGACGCGCGCACGTGGGTTACAATTTTTTTCAAAAAATCACAGATATATCGCTGATTTTTTGAAAAATTGAGAATAAATGATCTGAGACCATCGAATTTTTGTCTTGATTTGATCAAACAGTCCCGATTTAGATCTTTTTAAATGCATCCATGGCTCTATATTTTTTTTTTTATCCAATGGTTGATTTTAAATCTGAAGCTTGATCTAACGGTTCAGAATGATTTCTAACAGATATATAATGATCAGCGCCAAGATTTGAACCAAAAATCAAATCCAACGGTTGAAATAAATCACAGCGGTTTTTGACAATCCCAGCTTAAGCTATTTTGACTCCAAAAAATTCTATAAATACCCCTAAAATGATACAATTTCATTACAAACTCAACCATCCACATTCAAGCTCCATTTGACTTTCAAATTATTTTTTCTTTGTTCTTTATCCTAATATTTTGAAGATCTTGGTTTTTAAGGTTTCAATTATAACAAATACAAAATTAATAAATATATTCTTTATTAATTGTAGTATTTATCTACCTTTATTTTAATATATCTTAGTTTATTTTGATGAAATGAATTCTATATAAATATTTTTATACTATGGTTTTATTTTAGTTTAATTTGATAATAATAAATTAAGTTAGATATATAATGTTTGAAACTTACATATTATACATCCTACTATTAAACAATTATAATTATTTCATATTAGAAATTTAGATCTTCTTAAATATCTTAATAATAATATTTTAGTTCAAAATATTACTAACTAATATAATTTTTAGTTAAATAATTGCATTAGTTATTTGGACAATAATACATTATAAATTTAAAACAATTTTTATACTATAATCTTATTTTATTGATTTAAAACATATTGTACTTATATTAGTATTTTGGTTATATAATGTTTGAAACTTAGTTATAACTATTTAATGTGTAGAAATTTAGATATTCTTAGATATCTTAATAATAATATTATTTAGTTCTTAATACTAATAACTAATATAATTTTGAATTAAATTAATTATATTAGTTATTTAGTTAATAGTACATTAAATTTGAAACATTTTATATTATAATCTTATTTTAGTAATTTGAAACATATTACTTACATTAGATTTTAGTTATATAATGTTTGAAACTTAGTTATAACTATTTAATGTTAGAAATTTACATCTTCTTAGATATCTTAATAATATTATTTTAGTTCATATATTATAACTAATATAATTTTTTGGTTCATTAGTATATTAGTTATTTAGTTAATAGTACATTAAATTTGAAACATATTTATATATAATCTTATTTTAGTTATATAATGTTTGAAACATTTTTGTGTACTATAATCTTATTTAACCAACTTGGAAACATATTACTTACATTAAATTTTAGTTATATAATGTTGAAACTTGGTGCTAGACATATTACTAAACAACTATATAATTATTTCCATATTAAAAACTTAGATATATTTAAAATATCATAATAAATAACATAGATATCATAATATTAAATTATTATATTGACATCATGTTAGTCTAAAGTTTAAATTAAGTTAAATATCATCATTATGACTTGAATCTTACTTTTACTTTAACCACATTTTATATAATGTTATTATAACAATCTCATAACATTATCACATTGATTCAAATTTCATTTCTTAAATCTACATGTGTTTATAGGATGGCTAGTGGAGTGGGCAGATCTACATGGGTATTGCACATCTTTGGAGGAAATAAAAATGGAACAATTTGCAATTATTGTGTGGTTTTAAGCTGATGGTAAAAGTTGTTACAGAATTACTCGCTTAAAGTTTCACTGTCAAATACGGATCTCATTCAAATCCCAGGGGGTGTCGAATGTGCCACCGAGAAATTAAAACAAGAAATGAAGCAACTTTTAGAACATAAAAGTAAAACAAAAGCAAAAAAAGTTGTTGATATGGAAGAAATTCAAGTTGAATTATGAGGCACAATGGGAGGAAGACATCACACTATCATTGATGATGATGAGGAGGAGGAGGAAGGTGATGAGGATGTGTATATGTGTCAGAAGCACATGCGATGAGCGAGATGAATATCGAAGACGATGTGTATCAAAAAGGCTGTGAATAGAAGTAGAAACGAGGTGAAGGATTTATGAGGAGGCAAAAAAAATAGGTACAAATCTTTATACATAATTTATTTTCACATGTGTAATTTTATTTTATTTTTTTTTCATTACAATGCTTGAAGTCTTCACAACCAAGTGATCCGTGGCGATAAAATATCTTTCTGAGTGTTCGTATCTGGGTCCATCACGCCAATTGCACCATCATTGTACAAGTCTTTGAAATTTTGGGCAAGCTTGAAAAATATGTTAAAGGTGGTTCAATCAAAGCAATGGGACAATTGATTATCAAGTTCTTCATATATGAAAGTGTTCCACTTCAAAAAGCGAACTTCACACCATTTTAAGAACATGATTTTTTGGTGCACAACAAGCTGAGATTTGTCAAATTGTATAATATGTTTTTTAATAATGTCATTATTATCTGAGTGTAAGCTTGATTTCAAATTTTGCTACTAATCAAATTTCTTTATTCTGCCTATCTTGATATGCATCGAACCACCTCTCATATAAATCAAAAGCAAATACTTGGAAATGGGTAAAGACATGAAGCTTATGTCAACATACAAAAGGGAGAAATACTGGGGAGACACTAGCCAGATCGTAATTATGTGGGATGGATGGTGGGCCAATAAATTGGCATGTAGTTTTCATGATAATATTCAAAGAAACTCAATTTTCCTCAGATTAGTTGTTAGTCGAGTAAGACTAAGACGGCAAGTATATATGGTTTGTTGGAAGGGCGTTCTCTCGAGGGAAGTTGGAGAGCGTCTTCATTAATTCATGTGGAGTAATGGATCCGCTTGTTTATTGAGCGTGAAGTTGTTGATGAAGAAACTACAGCCTTATTGATTCAATAAACTACCCGATTGATTTAATGTTTATGAGAACATTGTTAAAGGGATAGTGTTACACAGTTGATGGGAGTGCAGAAAGATATTAAACTGTTCCCAGTCTTTAGTTGATTACTTTACAATCAGTGGTGTGTTTTACAAAGATGCTAAATATCTGAGACGCTAATTCTAATAACTCTCCCATGATGTTCTTCAAAGGACACAGTTTGAAGAAGAAGTATATGACTAGTGATGACGTATCTCACCGACTTCAGTGGACAGAGTTAGGCTATGAGGTTGGAGAAATATGTTTGAGTCTTGATATTGGAGTGGCCTCTTCATATCTTTGAGCTCCAGCTGGTTCCATTGATCACCAAAGTGTCATAACACCTTCCTTTATGTTCATTTGTTGCTGAAGTGTTGTATTGCTTTACCATTTTGGCTATCATCTGTCTGAGCAGAGGAGCTCAATTATCCTCTTGCGTCTTCAACATATGTATTTCTATTTATTTATCATCTGTTCAAATCTGCTTCTTGTTCTCTATCAAGTGTTTTCTGTTGCTGTTTGGGTTAGTTGTTCTTCCTTATTACCACCTTCTAACATGATGATGTTCATATAACCTTTACTAAAAGATTTAAATATGGCATTTTTCAAAATTCAGATTAATAAGAAGGCCTTTGGAAATTTTGGAAATGGGGGTAAATATCTTAGTTCATTCTAAATCAGTGATTCAGATTTATTCAATTCGTTTTTCATTTGGATTACTGACATTTTCAGTTCACAGGTTATATATACATTAAGGATGCAAAGGTTGATGATCTGAAGCGTGATAATAGATAAAAAAAATGGTTCTATTCAAGGTGTGTTCTATTCAAAGTATTCACGCTTTATTTTATTATTATTATGTAGCATTTGAATATAATAATTTTTATTTGGTGAATGAGTTGTTTTATATAAGTCACATAAACATTAAAATTTTGGCATGAAGGGTTATTCACAAACATCTATCTTGATGTGTGAAAAGTGAGAACTTGTTCTTTCCCCAATTACATCTCATAAAGAAATAAACTTGCTTACCCTGACTCCAACAATTGGTTTTATTATTCTGATATGAAGGCATAAATATATATGATATGAAGGTACAGAGACCATTAGTTGTAAGAAATAATTTCCTCAATTTACTTGAAATTTCAACGAGGTTTGGTGAAGAAGGCGAGAATCAGCTATTTCAGTAAGTTGGGCCTCTTGTTTAGATGATGAGATGGAAATCACGAACCACATTAACTACTCTTTAAACGGTGTTAATGTTGTGGGTTTTTTGCAAGGGTTCATAGTAGAGAAGTTTAGTCAGGCCACACAGGGATCATTTCAAGCCGTTGTTGCTTTGACCACTCTTTTTAGGTTCAAAGTGTTGAACATGGCGTGAATAAGTTTTGCTGATACTTCTACTACAGGTTATGATGGCTGAGAGAGAGATGATCAATGATGTAGTGTTACACGAAAAATGATGGTGGGGATATTTTTGAAATTCCAGCAAAGTGGTAAATATCCATTCAGTGATCTTAGAGTGAAGAAGGAATGAGATTCACGCATACACAAGATGAAGACCATGTGGGTCCTGAAGGTGGATCCATTAATATTGACCATTGAAAAATCCATATAGAGAAGACAGCAAGATGACACCATACAATGAGGTTCGTTTATTAGTTTTGAATTATGTTATTGGACTCATTAAATTGATTCCAGCAGATGGGGAGACAACGCCTGTCCTCGCACTACGTGAATTATGAGGTGCCTTCTTTATCAGCTAGGTTCTGTGTTGAAGAATCTTGGAATGATTAACTGTCCTCGCGAACCATAAATACTGTTCCAGATTCTCCTAGTACAATAAGAGGTTTCAAGCGATGTGGTGGACACGGAACTCTATCATGGAAGGGTTGCTGGGCAGGGTCTTGATTTATCAAAAACGTAGCATCTTTGGAAATTGATCAATATTACTAAATCTGCTTCTTGTACAGATGTTATATTGTGTGGAGTGGTTCCTTAACAAACTATTGTGTTTATCAGTTCCTTCATTTGGTTTTTAAATGACTTACACAATTTAATTTCTCGATAAAATTATATTGACTATAGATATTTTAACAGTACTTCATATTTTCTTGTTTTATATCTTTACTGGATAACCTTAAGTGCCCATGATTTGAAATATTTTTATTAATTTTAAAACTTTACCAATTCTTTTACATTAAAGTATATCAATATTTAGCTATATATTCGTAAAAAATTCCATTTTAATCTACTCTTAATTCTACGTCTATTTGTTTTATACTTCTTACCAATCTTAATAATAAAAATACAGAAAATAATGGGATCTTCCGTTATTAATTTTAACTAAATGTAAGATACAATTTGAGGAGAAAAAACATCAATAGACTAAAATTGTTAAAAAAAAAAAGAAAAGAAAAGAAAATAAAAATTACATACATGACAATTAAAATCATAACGACTATTAAATCTTATCTTTAATAAGATAGGAATGAGCAGAAAGTGACACTATATTCTATATTAGCTACCGTTATAACTATTTTGATTTATTGAATGATATTATTTGAAAATATATTTGATGTGATACATCAGGCCAGAATAAAGTTTTGTATCTTCTACAACTAAATGCACTCGTTTAAAGTGTATGGTTTCATTGGAGCCCTACAAACTTATATCTTATTATTTCCAATCCCATTATCCCTACTCAGGGTTCAAAGCACTACTACTTGCTTCAAATGTTTTGTGTTTTTATGACCTTTAGATATTACGGTGATTGACGCATCATTCAATCTGCGGAATACATGAAGTTATTAATGTTCGATAGCCTCAGTAAAACCTGAGGCTGGGCGGATGATAACCGCCGTTGACTGGACCTTGAACTACAAATTAAACACCTTCAAGAGTTGATAATGCTGCTTTATATTCAAATGATGACTCATTGTGTTGTAACCAAAACACCGTTTCTTTAGTTGTTTTCAAAACTGATTTTGGAACAATTTTTGAAAACAGAGCCATTTTAGTGTTCTATAAAATATTAGTATTCTCTCCAGACTTAAATGTTTTGTATTTTCTTTTAGGAACAAAAGAAAATTACAGAACTAACATATTCTTAATTATCAGAGACCTTGTACTATGGAAGAATTCAGCTTCTTTTAAAAGCAGTTATTAGAAAGGTTGCCAACTTCCCACCTTATATTTGGGCTTCCATATTCACTTGATGCTAATCAGGGTTTGTTGATATTTAGTAATACACGGAAGAAGCTGTGGATGTCGGGTGGCAACACCACCCATGTCCCTTTTAAGACCCATGATTGCGAATCGGGCGAAGTCTCCTTTAATATTCTGGCGTCTACCGTGCAACTATACATTATGCAACATGACCAATATTATCTAGCAAGCCTCACAGGTCACATCGAGTAAATGGCCACGACGTTATCCATTCTCTAACATATAGCATGACTATAAAACCATAGTCCATAAGAGTTTAAGTACATCACTCTTATACAAAACTTATATATCAAAAATTAAACATTCATACATATTTTACAAAATATATACCAAAATCCAAAGTCCAGTTAAACTTTCTTACTCAATATCGAAGCCTCTAGTGGCGTCGTCTCCTACATTTTTGTGCCTAAAGGGATCTCACTAGGGTGAGCAATGCGATGAGTAAAATCCTCTGAGGGCTTTACTCCCACGCCTAAGGTTCACATGTGGGTCATGTGGCTTGAAATAAACACTCCCCTCCAAAGATGTCATCCCTAGAAGCAAACCACGCATGTCATGAATGAATTCAGGCGCTCGCATATCCATATCTGGGCTGCCACAAACTCCTCTTAAACACAGGTTCTTGACTCCCTCACATGCTTCTGGAATGAGAAACTCACCATTGGTATTTTGACCAATGGTCGCCCATCAAGCAAGCTTTTTGTTTTATAAATTATTTCTTGGACAATGTCGAAATCGCTTTAAAACAAAAACATTGGACAATCTCAGAGCCGCTTCAAAAGAAAGCGAAGCATTGGACGATCTACGTGGCTGGCTTTCACGCTGAAACGATGAACAATCTAATAAGCTTTAAACAAAAGCATTTAACAATCTCCCAGAAACGCGTGGCTCTTTGGGACTTTGTTTCTGCGATAGAACTGCCATCGCACCATACGGTGTTGATTTACAATCATAAGGCCGTGATGGGCTTTATTGGACACTGTCCCAGTAGCTGCTGATCCTACATTCACGAAATGGTGATATGTATCATCACACACCCACCCGTTTATGCGTGTCTCTGCATACAATCTGATACAAATGTGCCAAACAACTATTCACTACTACCACATATATAATGAGGTGCTATATGCATACTACTCATATTCAACCCCTTGAATCAATTTGGACATTTGCCTCCGCTTAACAAGTTGTTTGATCCTACATCTGAGTCACCAACACTCGCCGCTTGCCGCCATTTGGCATCTAGGTCTCATCACGATCAGTTCAATGGCTTTACTTCCTCCTCTTTTGTTTGTGTCACGAAGTAGCCTCTAATATATGACTACATGCAGTAGCTCAGTCATACAAACTGTTGCTTCCACAAGCCTCTGCTTGGATCAGTGCATGGCATCATGTAATTATGTTCTTCCTCAGAGATTTCAGTGTATTGGACTGTGTATCATCATGTTGCCAGACCCCAGAAAAAACTAATTAGTTTTTTTTCAGAAGATAAAATGGTGGTGATCTTGGATGTGAGAGCTGGACTAAGTTAGATTAGTCTAAATCAATGCACTGATGATTTTGATTTGAATTCAGGCCAGTTGGGTTCTCTAGTTTTCAGTAGTGACTGGGTGATCAGTGAACCCCAGTGGGTTTTGAAAAATCACGAAAAAATGCAAATGTTTAAAGATGTCATTAAGATGGATGTAAGGACAAGGGTTCAATCTCTCACTACCTCTCTGGGGTGCACGAGCGGCGGTTGAGGAAGCATGACACGTTGCATGATGTGAGCCATTATCTCGCTATAAATCTGAGAAATACTCGTTCAAGGAAAGAATCTACGTTGTCGGACACAGCGTTAGAGAGGAGAGAAAAAAAAGCAAGCTTCTCCGGCGATTCAAGTTTGCAGTGCGAACTATTGACCAGAAATTAAAGCGCTCTTGACGAGAATAAGCTTGTTGCAGTACAGATTTCGCTTCTAAAGTTAGTTGGGTTTTCTGAACAAGAAAGCGTGTTTTAGGAAATCATTGATTATTGGTGGGGTTTTACTCCTCTTCGGTTTAATTTATCTGAGGGCATATGTGTTTGTTGTCAGTAGAATGTTGTCGGTTTTTCCTCAACTATGAGCGTGACTTTTTATTCCATATTCAGCGGTTCATTCTATTACTCCCAGTCAGTGGATTCAATTTACTATTAAAATAGACTTATAGGAGGGACATATCTCATGAGATATGTCTATCAAATTAACCTCCTTATTAAACTTATTTCAGTGACTAACATATTGAGCAGAGACACCATTCTGTTTTTTGGAGGATTGTTAGTTTATTTTTATTCCATTATCTTATTGAGATTGAGTAATTACAATTTAGATGGGGAGACATTCAGCTAGAACATCTTATTAAGAATGGGTCTATCAAAGATTAAACCCTTTGTTTGATGTTTTTATTTCAGAAAGGAGTATGTCAAATGGAGTTTAAGTTCTGTTTTTGAAAGCGCAGGTAAATCTTATTTAGACATAATAAGTTTGGTGGTGTAATTTGGGTGATTCCATTGGAAGAACCTAGAATCGTATCTTAAATGAGTACAAATAAATAATTGTCAAATTGTGGTTAAGACCCTTGAAATTGTTATCACAGACTATTTCCAATGTAAGTAGAGTAAACTAACCATTTTTTGTTAATGGCCATAACGTCTTCATCCGCACTCCGTTTAGAGTGCAGTTTCTTGGGACTCTATGACTCATTGAGTCAAGGCTTCCATATATATTGTTCTGTGGAGGTAATTTGTTGTCACAACCTTGCTGAAAGTTGGTGTTTGTACCAAGTGTGGAGTGGGGGACAACGGGATTAGGTTCCTATTTTGTTTGCTGCGACCAGATTATTAAATATATCTTTGGCGTCAGAACTCCATTTAAAGTTGTTCACGACCCATGAAGCCCATTCATTCAGTTCTTATGTTCCACCGTGGATTGTTGTTCTCCCTTTTCGAAAGTATTCATAACGTGCAGTTATTTGGGCGCTGTCTGATGTGAGCCTTTGGTTTGACTGTTATTTATCTTGCACCTCTTCTTATTCAGTGCAGATTACTAGCAGGTTCAGCTTCAGGAAGATTATATGAGTGTGTTTTAGTCATGTTTGAGTGAATGCTAGTTGCATGATACTCTGATATCTATAAAGTTCAGCATGCTTCTTGTTCTCTCTTGATATATATTTATAGTGCATAGCATAAATGCTGATTGATTAAATCTTCCCATGCTGGTGTACATCATCATGCTTTGCTGAATTTACGACAAACATTAACATTATGTATACAGAGGACATAAACCATATTAGATTCTGTGTGCATGGATACGATCATTCATCATCGCTGTTGATATATGAATGGGTAGTGACTCGTACTTTATTAGCGTCGATGATATCTATGGTTTAACATAAGCCATATAAATAATGTATTAAATGCAGGAAGCTTGAGAAGAGGGTATTAACCTGGTGCTTGGAACATGGGTGTAAAAATTGCAGTGTTATTGTTCCAGAAAAGGATCTATAACATAGATGTAAGAACATGGTGTGATAAGGTCACATTGCTTGAAAGAGACACACGATCGCGTTCTCCAGCTAAACTGGAGTTGCCTTGATAGTCGGGATTGACTGGGTTGGTTTATCATTGGCACTTGCATTGAATCTTGGTGAGCTACGGTGGGACTCGATGCCACCTGTCATTAGCTCGGAGTGGCGGTTCTCACCTTGGCATATAGGCATGTGTGAGGAGTCGATGATGACTCGAATATATGGGCATGAAGACATTCCATGCATGGCATCGACATTCATGACCATTTTTCATTTGGATGTGTATGGGTTGGTTTGATCGTTGTATGGCTTAGGTGGGGTAACACGCAGGAGATTATCATTTACGCAGGCTTTGCTCACCCTGTGGATTTGCCCCCAAGTCTGGTCGGGTGCAGCTGAAGCTGCTTCGTTCGGGAACACTTTATATATGAAGAAAGCGAAGATGTGGCTTTTGGACCATATTTCTTATGGGTATATATTAGAAACGGTCCGAGTTTTAATATATATCATTTTATATAAGAGTGTATAGTAAGACTCTTACAAGCATATCACTACATAGTTGCATGTATAGTATTGGTATGGTTAAATGGGGCCGAGTGGTGATGACTCTGAATGACCGGTGTGTATCATTGAGCCCCGGATAGGCCATATGATGTATTGTTACTCTGAGGTTGTATTTTGGATAGGCTTCCTATACGAAGGAGGAGACTCAGTCCGTTTTGTTTAAATTATGGATCGATAAATGGGACGCGATGCAGGTGCAGCACTTCAGATCTTGGCTTTTACCGATTTCTGGTTGCAGCCCAATTGTTAAGGGATTTTTGGGATAGGGTGTCACAACAACACGGATGGAAATACCGCGATATCGTTGATATTTTGAGTGTGGATGGCCTTCGACTGTACGATTTTGGCAGTAGATTGAGAGGAAAAATAATATAACAATCTCGGCGATATATCGCAGAATTATCTGTCGACCAATCGGTTCATTTACCTTTGTGAAAAAATCAAAAAAAAAAAAATAAAGATGACCCGATTTGGCCGGAAATATATACAAATATAGATATATCGCGATAACTAGTGGTCAATATATACGTATATATCAGCCAGGAAATGTATCACCGGAATCAATGGCAAGAATTGTTGAACAGATGTGACTTCAGTTGTCTCTTAAAGAACAAATCTGAGGCGCTTCTTGTTTGATAACGGCATTTGTCGTGTCAGGATTCAATCCTTTGATTCAACCAGTATCTTTTATGGCGAGATGGTTACGGATATTTAACGATCTAATGGCATAATTGATTTATAAGCTGAGTAGATGCGATGGATTTGGTCAAATCAAATCCAACGGCCATAATTTCTTTTAAGGGTTTTGATGACCAAAAGCATTTAGTTTCAATGAAAAAATCTACCCAAATAGCTTCTTACTCACCAGTTTTCATGTCAAACTTTCTAAACTCTCAAACAATTTGTAGTTTGACACAAAAAGTCTTTGAGAATAATATTTTTATCAATTTTGGTACTTAAGTCTTCCATTCAATATAATTTTGAAAAACTTAGGTATATTATATTCATTTTTTTTTTTACATTTGTGCAATTATTGATGTTTAAGTTCTCTTTAGTTAGTTGTTTATATTTCCAGATTAAGATTTAATTTAGTTTATCTTAAGATTAAGGTTTGATTTAAATCTATATTTAGATGAAGATTACTGTGAAGCTGAAATACAAACACCTATTATATATATTTTATGTTAATTAACTGTAAGCATTTTCTTTAGCATATGATATTCAATGCAAATTTTAACATATTTAGAATTGAAGTATGAATATACCAAATATAATTTATTAATTATTGTATGAATATAAACATCTATTATATATATGATATTTAGATATTTAATGTAACTTTATAGGCTTAGATTACGATTATGAATATGAAAGAATATATTAAATTGTTAATTAATATAAAAACACATTTCTTTAAGTGCAGATAAATATTCTACTTTATATTTAGTGAATTATAAATAACAAATATAAAAATTGTTAATTATTAATTAACAAATTTATGAATTATAAAATTTGTGAAATATGACTTACTAATTACATTAGTGTACAACTTTATCTTTTAGTCAAGTTATGAATGAAAATGGGTGACACATTATTAATTAACTAAATTTGTGAAATATACATTTTCTTTAAATTATGATCATTATACAACTTTATACATTTCAGTTGAGATTTTCAGATATAAATAAAAATTTAGTAATTATTATATATGAAATATACGAACCTCTGTACTATATTATACCAATACCCCATTAACTTTATAGACTTGAATTAGATTACTAATTACTAGAATACCTTAATTATCAACTCTTGTATCGCATTAATTTAGCTTTGATTAGGTTATAGATACAGATTGATTACATTTATTTTGAAGTTTATGGGGATGGGTGGTGAGAAGCTAATGGAGTGAGTCTGAAAGTATTATACACCTATTGAAGGAGCAGAAGCTGCTTCATATATGGTATGGTATGAAGATCATTAAAGTGGGGAATTATTGGTTTAATTTTGTATCACATCTGATTCGCTCCGAATGGCCCCAAGAAGTGGCCTAATCACCTCCGGGGACAAAGAAACAGATTAACTTTTCATTACGAAAGATAAAGCTAAACAAAATTTTTAAATATTGAAGAATTCGAAATTTGAACTTCACGAGGAACCACAATGGGTGGTAGCCATAGACATCTCTTTGATGATGATGATGATGATGGTGATATTGATGAAGATGATGATGATGATGATGATGATGAGGAAAATGAGGAGGAAGATGATGATGTTTATAGCTCTTGTCCATTGTGAACCACTATGGCGGCGACTATCGAAGCCGGCATGTCGTGCATCAAAGCTAGTGAATGGAATCGGCTTGACAAGAATAAGGGTTTATGAGAGACAAAGAAAATTTGGTAAATCTTTTAACTTAAATTCATGATTATAGTATAAGCGATTTATAAACATTTCTAATATATATAATTATGTGTTGAGCCTTCAGTCACATCCAGCCCTGATCCGATGGCGGCGTGCAAAGATCTCAAAGTGTTCTGAACAATCGGATCCATCACCACCTTTTGCTCCATCATTATCACGAATCTTGGCGATGACGAAAGAATATTAAAAATCTTTTAAAGAAGAGTGCAATCAAAGAAAGCGATGGGCGAACAATATTAAATTCTACATATATGAGAGTGATGTGCCTCACTGTGACGCCCCATTTCGGTCCGTTGACCACGATCCAACCTCACGGAAAACGTGTGTCTCATATCATGAGACCGTACATGAAATAATGACACATTGGCTGCACATCACTTTCTGAAATACTTATCAACTATATTACAATGGTTTCAAAGTTGTTACATCGCTCTTAATATAAACATGTTTCGATTGTAATATTTCATGTATTTTACAAAAAGCGTGTCGAAGTCACATGTCGACTTTCTTCTAAAAAGCGGCCTGCAATGAGCGTGCGTCTTCAGAACACTCCTTGTACCTGAAAGGGGGATCCCACGATGGGGTGAGTAATGCCTAGTAGTGATATTTTTCTACATGGGTTACTTCCCACCTAAAATGTACATGCAATGATACAACACAAACATCCACATTCCATACAATTTACAATTCACACATGGAATGATCTATATCATGCATGAAATGTTTTCCATGCCCATATCCGATCTACTCACCGACTCCCTCACACATGCCTATGCTAAGTGTGGCAATCGTCACTAGTAATGCCAATAACACCCATATACCGAGCCTTTGTCGGCTCACCAACACCCAATGCAATTTTGCAATGGGTAACCATCCCGAGTCAATCAGGCTCCTATCACTCGACTCTCTAGGTCTAAGTGATGAACATGACCGTGTGTTTCTCTTAAGCCAGCGAGAACTTTGAATTACACCCCTGCGGTCTACAACACCTACTCTGAACTTTTCGGATAGTACGCTTGGGTCTCACACCGTGCAGCTCACCTACGGATAATTACCGCGGGTGTCTCACACCCATGCAGAACCTTTCGGATAATACCACAGGTCTCCTACACCGCGTTCAGGGCGCTGCTTTGATAATTATTTCTCGTTTTATAATTTAGACCCATGAGTCTTTATTGGACATAGTCCCGAGGAACAAACTCAACCCATTCACCAAGAGCTGATGAATAACCATACACGTGCACCCACACCCAGGCTAGAATGGGTGTACCTTGCACATGAATACCAATAATGTCAATTCTTATATCAGTACAATGCTCCACACGCAATTATATTTTACTATAATTCAAACATTCATGTTAACATCAATTGCTGCCATTAACACATCATTTCCATACACACATTTCAAGCCATTCAATTAAAACAATAGTTTTATCCTCCACATCATTCCTTCTCTTATCAGCGACCACAGAATTTCATGGACCATTTTAATCAACAAGCGATCGTCTTTTGATGCGCGGTCCCAATCTGTCGATGGGTTGTCGGCGGGCGACCTCTTCATTAGCATAGTTCACTTCTTTGGGCAAATTCGCATAGTCATTTCGGCTCAACATCAGAAACCATTTCATGGCTTTTTAAACAGGAATAACCAAGTAGGAGAAAACCCCTACCTTAGGGTTTGTCGAAACTCAAAACGTGTCCGCAGCAGCCACTGACATAGACGACTTCTCCTCTTTGCTCCCACTTGGGCAAAGCGGTCCAAGCGCGAAAATCAGAGAGAAGTTGAACTCTCCTGCAAAATTCATTTCCCTACATTTGGGATGGGGGCTGAAATGAAGAAAATGTTCTTTTCTCTTTTCATTTGTTCCCTTTTTCTCTCCTCTTAGTTTGACTTTAGGACCCTTTTTGACATATGGTTTTTAATATGGCTTGGTTATCTCTTATCCTCTCACTATTCATGTGACATCTTCAGCTGGATCTGTATCTCAATGAGTGGCTCCTTATCCTGCAGCATACCTCTCATATCATTGTGTACCTCTCTGGTGTCATCTGACACGGAGCACGGTGCGAAGGCGTGAGTCGCGTCTCCAAGGGTGTTCGCCGAGGAGGTCGTGGTATTTAGATTTCGTAAGGCAAGGCGATTCAATGGTGAAGTGTTTCATCATCACGAGATCTAGAAAAATTTCGGTTTGGCGAAATTACCATTTTACCCTTCTTGAAAATTATAATTTTCCGGATCTTTACTCACAAGAACTCTCTCACCACTTTTTAAAAATATGATTGGTAGTGCCGCAAACAGCTGGTATGTAATCCGTTTCAATTTCTAATAACATTATTATCTTATATTATAGTTGCAAATCCATTACAATTATTTACTTTTACTTGTAGGCATGGGGAATAGAAGCACCCTCTCCATATGAAATCAAAACAAATATTTAGATATGGAGTATAAAGACGCGCTGGAAGATTATGTGAATCTTCAAATGGAGGAAATGGAAGACCCTATGGGGTGCATAATTATGTGTGATGGATGGACCCGGTCCTACAAAATTAAGCATATTAATTTCATGGCTGTGTAAAGGAAACATAATTTTTTCTTGATACATTGATGCATCGGATAATATCAGGAGCAAAAAAATACATTATGGTTTGTTAAATGGCGTGATAAGGAAGTTTCAGAAGCAAATGTTGGCTGCAAATTGTTGTTGATGGATCGGCATTTGTGAAGGAATTTGGGAAGTGTTATTAGAAGAAGTTAGAGTATATTGGACTCCCAGTAATGCAGCCAGGTTTGTCGACCTTATGTTTGAAGATATTGGTAGCTGAGAAAGTATGTTTCCAACATGATTACGATGCACGAAGAATCTGACTTCATCCTACGAGCTTGTAGTTTGCTTGCTTGCAATAATGAGAAAGGTTTGTGGTGGAGATATTGTGCGTCCAGGGGCAACAAGATTTGCGACAAATTACATTGCCCTAGCTAGTCTTCTAAAAAAGAGGGCTGATTTGAAGAAGATATTTATTAGTGATGAATGGGGGCACCTCATACGGCTTGAGTCGGACCCGGCCAGTTGGACGTGAGGTTGGATGACTCATGTTTAATCATCCATATTAGGGCGAAGGTTTCCTAACCTATTGTCAATCTATGAGGCACCTATATCTGGAGTTCTTGATTGTTGAGTTAATCCTATTCCAGCAATGTCATTTATAACAGTTGATTCGAGTGATGAAGCAAAATTTACATGCACTTTCATTTAAAGAATGGGTCGAAAAATCATCATGGAGATCATTAGGATAAAACCCCCCCGAACATCCTCTTTATCACGACAGGTAACTGTGATATCATAATCACTTTTAATGCCATGTTTCCTTTTATCATACTATTCTAAGTACTTTTTGTAGCATATCTTAATCCAGATTTCAATATAGACACAGGTTAGTAGTGGCCCATGCCACAATTATCTGCTAACAGGTTTTATAACATGTAATGCAGGTATAATAACATTAAAAAGGTATATTTATTCGAATAAAATAAAAGATAAAACAAGAAGTAGGAATATGCACTAAGTTAAATTACAAATAATAAAGAAGATTTGAGGCTATTGTAAAAATATTATAAATTGATTTGCAAATATTATAAGGGTGGAGGACGAGAAGTATTAAAATAAAAAGGGGATAAGATCAAATAAGAGTTAAAATGAAAAAAATATCTTTATTTTGGTCTTGGAAAGGAGAGCAAATACGGACAAGAGAGAAGAGAGAAGAAAAGAAAGAGAAAGAGAAAGAAGATCAGGTATGGAATTACTAAATTTGAGTATTGGTATGGAATTTGAGTATGGGTATGGATACATGTCTTGGGTTGTATGGAACTGCTAGGTATGTTGTGTAGGATTCACCGGTGTATGGAAATCTAGTTTTTTTTTTTTTGGTCTAGACGTTTAGATACATGGTTTGGAACCCTTTGTTTTGTGTATGGTTTTGGGTTTGGAAACTTTCCCCAAGCTACCGTTTCGTGTAGGGTTGAGTTGAAGAGAGCTCTAAGGCTCCTAGATATTTGTTTGAGAAGGGTCTAGTTGTAAGTTGAAACCAGAAAATTCCATATTTTTGATCGTATGCAGTAGCCGGACCTTAGAACGGGATTTTGAGTCATAAATAAAAGAAATTAGATAGTCAGCTCTTGAAATTCTTGGCACATCAAGGAACTTGATGTTTAGGCTTTAATTTCTTAATTCGGACTCACGGTAAAGACCCAGGTGCATAGTGGTCTTTTACTGCGACAGTCAAATTGGTGAAGGAGGGTCAGCCATAGAATTCTGCCAGTCTCAGCGGCAGAGGTCAGCGGGAGACCTCATCTGTGAAGATGCGCAAAGCTCGTCATGAAGAGCTCCACTGGTCATGCGAGAGCTCCACTGACTCATGTGGGCCTCGTCTGAGGCATTAGGCTCTAGGTCTGAAGAGCTGACTCTGTCTGTGAAGGTCGTCGAGAGACCTTTGCTGAGGGTGATGAGTCTGAAGAGAATTAGTAGAACCTTTGTAGAGAATTCGTCGGTCTTGTAGAAGATAATGAGGTCTGAGAGGTAATCTGTGAAGGTGTGATCTGTAGAGGAGTCATGGCGGGACCTGAGGTCATGAATCCTGGCAATTAAGCCAGATCCTGCGAAAACTCAGCTCATCCAGGCCATGCGACCATACTTGAATTCCTATCTCGTAAATACCGAACTCACGATTTGGGTGGCTGCACTTGGACTCTATGGAAAGCCATTGAGTCAAAGAATCCATCCATATGCCTGAGGAGATTATTAGATGTCAGACCAAGGTGTCAGACCGAGTCGTCACTTCAGTACGGCTCGTGGTCAGGTCGGCTCGTCAAGGCGACTGCGCGCGCGACCTCAACTTCGGAAGGTCATATCTCTTCGATCTGAACTCCGATTTGGGTGTTCTTGGACTCTATGAAGCCCATTGAGTCAAGAATCCATCCATATGCCTGGAAGATATTGGATGTCAGACCAAGGTGTTAGACTGGGCTCGTCACTTCAATTGCAACTCGTGCGATCCAGGTCAGCTCGTCAAGGCCGACTGCATGACCTCAACCGGAAGGTCATATCTCCTTTAAAGGCCGAACGCTCAGTTTGGGTGTTCTTGGACTCTATGGAAAGCCCATTGAGTCAAGAATCTATCCATATGCTGAAGAAGATATTAGATGTCAGACCGAGGTGTTAGACCCCAGGCTCGTCACTTCAGTACAGCTCGTCGGTTCGAGTCGACTCGTCAAGGCCCGACTGCGCGCGGTGACCTCGACTTCGGAAGGTCATATCTCCTTCGTTTGAACTCCAGGTTAGTGTTCTTGGACTCTATGGAAAGCCCATTAAGTCAAAGAATTCATCCAATAGGCAACAAATAAGATTGGAACTCATATTAGTTCAGAAAACATGGAAAACAGTAAGGCAGTACAAGTAGCCATAGTTATTTGCATTATGAACGCCTATTATGAATTCATAAATAGCTCATAAGTATACGATTAATAGCTGATTATTATGCATTATTATAATGAAGTATAGAAAAATGTAAAGATATAAGTCACTTTGATTATATATATCTCATATTCCCGAATGACAATAATTATTCGGGAATATGAGATATCTTTGAACACATAAAATATATTGATTGTCTGCTTAGGAGGAGCACAGTAGAGGGATAGATGGGCATACCTATTAGGGAAAATAAGTCTATGACATACAGAGTTCGATATTCCGGCCCGTTTGGGTGGTGAGTTAGATCCGTTTGGATCACGGTGGCCCCGAGAAAGGGTCACCCGCAACCTCCAGGCCCTCATGGATGATCCTTTGTCTCGAGCGATGATGTCTGTCGGGTATATTATATTCACCGAGCGCCTCGGACACCCTCATGGACCAGCACTTCATCCAGTGAATATACGCCTTCGGGCCCTCGTGGGATTACCAGTTTCTGCTTGTATCCACTTCACAAGGTTTATGCGGACATGAAACATAAAATTGACGGGTATATGCCGAAAGTGAGGCCATGACATGATATGAGAGCATCATCCATTTATTATATGTGGCATTATCACGATTCACGAGGTAGAAGTAAGTCTGATTATTTAGAAAAGTATATGGAAGATGATAAAGAAATGAAAGCCCGATTATGAAAAGTATATATATATGAGAAATGTGAAATCTGTATGCTATATGTATGCCATGCATTTGTATAGAAGTGTGATGACCTTTATGGGGTCATTCATGCTAATTCCATAGCATATTAAACATATTTACGTTCAACTCATTAAATATTGATCTGAAGAAGCTAAAGGATGGACTGGCTCTTGCATTGGCACCTGTGTTTCTGAAGATTTATTGCACATATGTTTGTGGCTATCCACACCTTGTATTTTCTTGACTTACCTTCTTCTTTTTATTCCCATTATTCAAGACATTCTTTGCTGTCCTCTGAACCTACAAGTACTAAAGATTCTGCGTTATGTTAAAAGAGTGACCCTCACTTGACATCCCTATCAGTTCAGGCGTCACGGTTTAGTGGTATCGAGCATCTCGGTTGGTTGGGTTCATTGATCGGGTCGGATCCCGGAGAAAGAGTTATCTGGTGTTTTGAGCTCTCAATTTATTCGTGAAGTATTTGGAAAATTATCTCCTACTCTTTTGTAAGTCTTGGTAATATTGGAAATGAGGTACATCGATAGGCTATATTTCTAATTAATTGATTCTGAATTCGAACAGTTTACACTTACATATATTGATTTGCCAAGTTCATTTATGATTACGACATAATGTTTGAGATGTGAAAAGTTTCGATATTGATCGGCAGCGATAGCATCAAAGATTTAATGGTTCCTAGTGGTATTTGTTTCTCATTAAAACTTTAAGTAAAGTCCATTACATGTTGACTTAAGATTTTGAATGTGTGGTACATTACTTGGTTGAATGTTATGTATATGGAAACCCGCGCTCCCACGATGAGGAATTTGGCCTTTAAGGTTCTTTTTAAACACCGCATCATCTTAAGCATGTGGGAGAAATTGGGCACCTTGTTTGATCCGTACAAAAGCAAAAAGGAAACCGTAACCTCGGCTCCAAC
Organism: Tetrastigma voinierianum; assembly: GCA_016808115.1. Lineage (NCBI taxonomy): Eukaryota > Viridiplantae > Streptophyta > Magnoliopsida > Vitales > Vitaceae > Tetrastigma > Tetrastigma voinierianum. Next base: position 616,276 of record JAEQBH010004886.1, on the reverse strand, counting down.
AATTAGTTTTTGTTACTCTGACATGAAACAAAGATACGAGATATCACCAATGAGAATCGATAAAGTTCTTTGAAATATTACCTTGATTTACTTTTTCGACATTTCAATCGGGTTTGGTGAAGAAAGAGAATAATCAATTATTCGATGGGTTGAAGTAGTCTCCATTTAGATGATGAAAAGTAAATCCTGATCCATGGTATTTGCACATGTTCGAGAAGCAGGTGTTGATATTGAGAGGGTTTTATTTGAAGAAGTTCATAGTGAAAGTTTCAGTTAAGACACTAGAGACTCATTTCAGCCTGTTGTCACTTCGGCCTATTTTTGATTCAGTGTTGAGACCCATATTAGTGAACCCTAGTTTTGTTGAGGTACTTCACTCACAGGGCTATGATGTGGCTTTCAGATGAGGAGGGATAATGATGGTGAGTGATGCGGAAATGATGGTGGGGATAATGCGGATGCGACAACAAAGTGAATATCCATCCGGTCAACATTCAACGGTGAAGATGATTAATATCTTCTGCAAGATAGAACCCGGGTCTAGGAAATTTGGTGCGGGTATTGGAGCCGTTGGAAGAAGCCATATAGGAGGTCGACAAAGAAGGATGGCACAACATAATGAAGGTCGTTTGGTAGTTTGCAGGTCCATGAGCATTGGCACTCAATGCGATTGATTCATCCAATAATGATGCCAAACGTTTTCCTCCTTACGATAAGTTTATGGTTAGCCTTCTTCACATCCAACCGAGTTCCATTAGTGAATATGGAATGATTAACTATCCTCATGATCCATAAATGCCATTCCAAACTCCATATCAAATGCGACAAGAGTTTCAAACAAGCATGAGTTAACCGAATTTCCTATCCATGGAGAAGGTTGTGGATACAAGTGTCGAAGACATTTATGCATGTATTCAGTCTTATAATCAATATTATCGAACGCTATGTCTTAGTATGAGTATTGTCTTCATCGAATGGGATCCGCCGTCAAATGTTGCAATGGAACCACATCGATTTTCATTTTGGTTTTGAAATACCATTGCAATGTAATATCAATTAGTATATTTTATTATTAATGTTATTTTTACACTTTTACAAAGTATTTCCATGAATTTCAAAATATTTTTGTTAATTTCCGATATATCGATATTCATGTAAAAATATTCACCGATATATCTCCGATATATCCGTAAAATCCAAATATCGATATATCCGTCGAAAGCAGATATTTTTTAACATGATCACAACCTGATAGTTTTACACTTGGTGCTATAATCAAATTTTCAAGGAAGAGCTTAGTGGGCGCAAGCGTAAGGCGAGAAAATTCAATTTTTTTTGAAAAGGGTAAAAGCGGTAGTGGTCAAAACCGGAAATTTTCTAGATCTCCCGGATGAAGAAACGGACTTCAGGTTGGAATGGAGTCTCATGAAATCTAGCTACCAAAATTAAATTTGAGACGGTCTCGAGATTTCACGTTTTTCGAGACATCGGGTGTCGGGAGCCGTAAAACGACTCATGAAAGACATGTGAGATGACAAAAGTCACCTACTATATGTACTCATGTGAAACATGTTACATGACTAGAGAAATGATGGAAATGAATGGCCGAGATTGTGCCAAGTGTCAAAATTCAAGATAAAGGGACACATTAGAAGATTATGAGAAATGTTAATGATAATAAGACAAAGGATGAAACGTGTTCATCTTCCCGTTAAAGGCCAAAAAGCGTGAATGAGATGCAGAGTGAGTGGGTTTGTGAGTTTTAAACGAGAAAGGGCTGCATTCTGCTGCAGTTTGACCTATTTTGGACCGTCGGGTTCTCGACGGAGCAGAACGAGAGGAAGTGATCTGAGAAATGAGAGGCTGCAGCGTGGGCCATGGAATTTGAGTGGAGTTAATGACCTTTCAAAGTGGGATCTTTTCCCCACTTGTGTTTTTCTTTATGGCTCAGAAGAGTCATGTGAATGGTTAGAAAGGATGTCTGAGCTTGATTTAGCATGGTTGGTCTGAAACCTTTGAGTAGTGGAGAAAACCCAATTGTGTGCGAGTGAACGGTGCCAACCGGGGTTCATGGGCGTGAATAGTGACGTGATTTTTTGGTGTGATTTTATAGTGTTGAGTGAGTTAAAATGAATTTTAAGTGTTGTTAATTAGCCCATGAGCTAATTTTGAAGTATTATGGATGTGAATTTGCATAACCAGCATGATTTATGTGGATTAATTATATTAGTATATACATGTTTTATATATTAGCATGAGTTTGTTGGGATTGGCATCATGCGGCTTGGGGCTACCCTAGAATGTGTAGAATTTTAGTCATGACATGAAAGAAAACAAATGGCATTTGTAGAAGGAATTTGACGGAAGATTTTTAGAAGGAATTGTGGAGAGTTGTCAAACATATTGTGGGATGAGGACCATGGCTTTGTTTTTCGGACGTTATCCGACCAATTAAGCCTCGGAGGGTAGTCGATATATTTTAGGAAACCGATTTGGCAAAGTTTTTCGAGAACAAAAAGCTTTTATTTTGAAAACTGGATATTTTATTCGCATTAAACCCTTGAGGCATATGTGAAGTCGGTGATATTTCGGGACTGTGGGTTAATTCATGTAGACATTCCAGTAGGTTCGCGTAATTGCTTTGGATGTGATTGTTTTGTCATGGCATGTGCGTAGGTGGGAGGGAGAGTAACTTGTAGTAGGAAATTATCTCTACTAGGCTTTGCTCGCACAGCCAGGATCTGACTTTAAATAGAGTGTACAAGAGGACGGTGCTCACTAGAGGTCGCGTTTAGAAGAAAGTCTGGTTACGAAAACTGGTAGAGACTTTGTATAACATGTATTAGAAATTGTACATTTTAATATATGTTGAATTAAGAGTGATTTATTAACTCTTGAACTATTGTATATAGTTGATATATTTTGTACAGTATTGATGCGAGGGGCCCAGTGGCCGTTGTTATTTGCATGTGGACCACATTGGTCATTGTGGTGTTAGGGTAGGTTTGTAGCAGGTTTGGAGCTCCCCGTACAAAGGGCTCTTTGGGTTTGTAGTGGTGTCGGGTTCTTGACGTCGCGAGTGGTATTCCATAGGTTGACGGGTTGTCAAAGGACACCCCGGTTTTGGGCGTCACACCAAATGCCATTCAGGCATGGCCACAAATTCTAGGCCTCAAGGAGTTTCCTCCTCATTCGAACTTTTTAATTTGGAGTCCCTAATGAAGAAAGGGTTAGCTACAAATTGCAAGCCATGAAGAAAATCGGTAGCAGCACACAGCAGCTCACTGTGTTCATCATTTTTCGGACATAATATAAGCTCAGAATTTACTTAGCTATATATGGATGAATTCTTGACCCAAAATATGAAACTTTATAGAGTTCGAGAATGTTTGAAGATCGGATTCGGAGGAAAGTGCTATAGTCGGCTCCAAAGTTGGAACTTCATGAGAACGGTGACCTTTCTGTGACCACGTGGAACCCCACACACAATTGTGTGCTCGAGGAACCTTTGGAGCTCCCGTATATGCGTTTTTTCGATCAAAACTCATCTCGGAAACAACCCTTTCAACCGACAACAAACCTGCCCCAATTGAGACCACAAATCGGCCATAAACATGGCTTTGAAACCGTTCAAGCCCATTCGACTTCAAAAGCGACCTACGAAATGTCTGGACATCATAGTGAAGAACCAGAAAAAAAAAATCAGTTTTTTTCCTTTTAAAGTTGCTCAAGGCTGTCAGAACAAGCTAGGACCAACCAAGACAAAGCGACTTCTATATGGAAAATAAACCCAAGTAGGAAGGTTCCACCTGTGGGCGAGATAAAGCGTTCGAAAGCAGGAGCTTGAAACCCATGGCCTCCCGAACTTTCCACTCGAATCTCCAACAAAAACTCTTGGTTTTGGTGTCCATGTGTTGCCCTTGACGAGTACTCCAGCTTTAGGTCTTGGCCCGACGCAAGATGACCACCAATCTCCGTAGATCTTAGAGAGAAATCAAGTTCTCTCTCCACCTCTCTTCCTCCTCTCTCACTCCAGAACACAGCCCAGAAAAATGGGCTTTTTCTCATTTTTGCCCTCCTTTTATTCCAATTAACTTAAGTTTGTTAAGTGGCCCACGTCGCGCCACGTGTCCACTCCAGTGTCGGGTTTGTTTCTGTCTCGAAATGATTCATTTCAGTTCAATTTATTTTAAATTAACTTAGCTCAAGTCATTTCCTGACTTACAAGATGTTTGTAAAAATCTCGTCCCTGTAGTCATTGGCGACTCACCACCCAGAAAATCGTAAAAATTCTGACTATCTCAAAATTCGACGAAACTTTTCTGAGTCACTAGATTTCACGAGAGACAAATCAATGGCTTGCGATCGGATTTCGTTATCCTAGATACAGAGAGATTTTAAGTTTGCTGAGTCTTTCTAGCAATTTTACTATTCTTACCATTTTTCATAAAATTTTAAATTTTCCCGGGTTTTACGATTCAACTTACAAGTCTCCATGTTCTGCTGTTAAAATATTAATTTGTGGCTCCAAATGATAATTTTTGTAGATCAGAAGCGTAAAAGTCATTTTCCCTTCACCCTGCTTGCTGCTATAACTGTAAGAGAGCATGAAGTTTGGCCAAATGATTATTGGATAAGATTTAAGAGTTCAATCTTACCTCTATTTAATTCAAACACTTGAGTTTGAATCTTGTCAAGCTTGGATAATTAAATCCTGACAAAATTTAAACATGTTTTTCAAATCCTTATTAACAAGAAAAATTTGTAAAATGATTTGCAACATGTTGCACCTTGTTCTATGCGTTACCTGTATCAACCTAGCTACAAGTTCTGTTTAAAAAATAATAAAAATAATTATTTTTCCTTATTTGGTTACTTTGTTCTATATCAAAGTCCATTCCATGAAAGATATTGTAATATAATAAGTATTGTTGTGTTTTCTGCAGCAAAACAGTGATAAATTAGAGAAGAAAAATGAGAAGAACACATACATGGCTCGACAATGCATCTACATGCACAGAAGCGGTGGCTCAAACTTTCACTATATCGAAATAGGATTACATATAAGAGTATTTATAATAACCCCAACCTATTATTTCCTCCAACAAAAATTGATATGCCTAGAAACAAATACAATTATTGCACACCTCCGTTTTGGCATTTGTCTGTCATTTTTCTTTACTCTCAATATGAGCAGTCCCACAAGTATTAATCATGACAAAAAGAAAATTTATATTTAATCAAGCTCTTTATTTTATTTCACCGTGCTAGAAGCAAACATATGACGCCTTGGGATATATATATCTATATGGAAAGAGTTTCAGACACTGGACTTATGCTCCAGCTATAGCCAGTAGCAGGCCCATCCCAATATCTAGACCAAAGCATTACACCTCCATACATGGAAGAGAGTGCTTGACGGACGGCAGACCTCGGAGATAAGCACACTTCGGCGGGATGTAGCTACGGGTGCCGCCTGTGTACTGCGGCACCCCCAAATATACTTTATCAGCTTCAATATTGGTCCAGTAACTGTTCCAGTAGCTAATCAGGTTGTTGGCGTCTGTCACGTACTGGCAAGGGGGGTTGTTGTAGAATTGGACCCAAACATAGTCGAATAGGCCTGTGGCTATGGCGGTGCCCATCCATGCATCCGGATATGGGCACTGCGGAGATGCCGACAGGTAAATCGTGTCAATCTCGCTGCGGTATCCCACCACCCTTCACTAGGTCGTCCCAGTAGAGGGTTGTGCCTCCTTCTATGTCGAAATCAATCCCATCTAAGACTGCATGTCCTAACGGTCGTGAGTCTGAATAACCGTAGAAGAAAATTTTCCGCGAGCGTAACTTTGCCGTCGCGTCGTTGTTAATGTCTGCTCTGTTGGCGGCACACGTGAACAAAGACAAAGTCATGAAGAGAGAGATCTCGACCCATGACCTCCTACTTATCGGATAAAGCTCTAATACCATATTGGACTACCAACTTTCGATTTGAATTTAATAAGAATATAAATTGCTTCATACAAGGATATACAAAACAAAGCTCCCATAAAAATTAACATGGTTTGTATGTAAATTAAGGAGTAGAGATTAGTGCATGGAAGGAATGCAATAAGACTGATTCAAATGGTTAGAGCACTCCTAAGCACAGGGAAGGAGGGACAATGACAGATGGTAATGCATGTAGGGGCACCTTTGCCAAATTTCTCTTGTAAGAAGTGGACTTGACCCTCGGATTTGGAAAATCCTATACCATTATACTATGAGTTTCAAGTTCATCAATTTATAGCTCTCCTTTGAACTAGATTCCTGGATCGTCCTTTGAGGAGGATCCAAGGTTTGAGTCCCAATTGCTTACAAATTTGCGAACAAAGTATTATGATGTAATGCAAAGTAAATAAGTATAAAAAAATTAAAAAGAACAGGACAGCATCATCACGACAGAGACCAAGGCGTAACCTGCCTCAATTAAGAAAAGAGAAAACTGTGACGCCTTGGGGCAGACGCGATTTTATAGTCACTCAACCAAAAGTGCAATTCACAGTGCGCAGGGCTACAATGTCCAGCCAAATTCGAAGCAGGTCTGATTATTTCAAAGAAACATTCAAAGCGTTGTGATTCCATAATTTCCAGTCGAGCAGGCATCAGCTAAGCTGCCCTCGTTTCACATTTGCCCCAATAGGGTTGTTATATTACCTATCAGCGGTGTTCAAGATGGAGGCCAAAGAACAGAAGGAGGAGGGGTAATGAAGGGAGAGAATATCGGTGTGTGCCATTTGGCTGTACAGGTACCATTGCGGTCGACAAATTTATAGATTCAGTCCCATAACCTTGTGGGAAGAAGATTGTATGAACCTTGTATATGATAGACTTTTAGTATGAATATTTGCCGACATATTACCAAATCATCTTTGTTTTATACTATTAACAAGTTAACCTTTTACAGATTTTATATTGTACATTAGGTTCAAATTGTTCATATCTTCATCTCAGTCATTTAAAGATAAATTCCACCACCACACACAATATCTTCAGTTTGAGGATGATGAAGATTTGAAGGTAGGGGTGAAGTCGCTATTACGGACCGAAGTATAGTTAGGATAAAGCAAATCAATATTATTGCAGGACATTATATCAGAAACGGGACTGAAAACCTTGACCAGCTAGGGGACATTAGTGAGTCTGCACCAACTTGACGAGACTTGAGCTCAGTTCACCAATGAACTAAGAATCATTTGGCGAAGTGGATAGCATTCAATCTTACAGAAGATGGATTATTACAAACTATCAGACGCTGAGATTCTGAAACAGTTCAAATTCTATTCTAAATGTGTTTGATTAACCAGTTGTATTTATATGATATCAGTAACAAGGAATGAATATAAAATATAAGGTAGGGTTAGAGTCATATTAGATAATGCATGATCTAGCCATATCTATTCCCAAGACCAACCATAAAATATAAAGTTATGGCTGTAAGATGCTCAACATGGATTCCAAGAGCAAAACTTGAAGAAGAACAAGTAAAGTTCCTGACGTGTCAGAAAGTATAAGGCAAATACTGAATATAGATTTATCAAAAGACAGCCTTTTCACCTTTGTGAAAGATGATGGTATTTATTTTTCATCTCATTTAATGTATCAGGTTATGGGTGTGTGATATTATAGAGAACGAGACTATGGGAATTCATTCTGAATTCCACTATGAGTGATTGGATTTCAAGAAGGATCGTGGATAGAGAGAGAGTCTCATTCCACATAAAACTAATTATAAACCCGAACTACATCGAAATCCTACATTCGGGGTACAACCCCGTGATATAAGTGTCATTGAACTCACAGGTGCAACTCGTGCCTCTACTTTATTGGTAAAATATATCATATCCGGGCTTTACACACACTTAGTTTACGTAGAGAGTTCAACGACTCACAGCGATGGTTCAACAAAATCATAACCAAACATCAAGGACCTGTGAATCTCTGAACGCGGTACCAAAATGTCAATATTCAATTATCCAATCTCGACAATTTTTAATTCATGTTTAAGTTAAATGGTGGGTGAACGTCAAACTCTTATATCTCATCCAATAATCAGTTGCGCATAACTTCTTATGCACTCTTCTGGTACAATATTTAACATGTTGCAAATCATCTTACAATTTTTATTATTGACAAGAATTTGAAAAAACATGTTTGAATTTGTCACTTATTCAATTATCCACCCCGACAATATTTAATTCATGTTTGAGTTAAATGGTGGGTGAAGATCGAACTCTTACATCTTATCCAATAATTATTTGCGCCTAACTTTTATGCACCTATATTTTATATTATAATTATTTATGTAACTTGTGCAAATCATAACAGTACCACAATTTAATATACAAAGCAACAGATATCAAAAAACTTCTTTGCATAGCAATATATGTTTCTTGAAATAGATTTATGTTTTTATTCAAATAAAATTAATAAATTATTTTAAAAAACCTAACTAATCTATTTTTATAGTTACATTGTGCTTCATGACAATATGAGGTATTAAATGGATGTGATAGTAACGGAAACAAATGCAGTTATAGCTCAAGAAATAACGCAAGGGTATTAGAGTGAAGGATAAATTTGAAAATATACATAAGCTGTTTTTTTTTTTTTGACAACTATTCACTTTACATTACATCATAGTATTTTATTTCTTATAAATTTGTCCTCATTGGGACTTAAATCTTAAACCCCTCTCCTCTTTACGTCCGCTTAAACTTTTAACCACTGAAGCAGGGCCTTAATGACAAAACGATACAAGCACTACATTGATGAGGAATTTTCTCATACAAGATGGAATGACCATGTCCATTATCATGGAAGTGTTCCCAAACAATCTGCTTTATGACTTTGGAGCCCAGCCAAGGACAATTCCATATTTGGATGTAATAATAAATATTATGGAGAAATTTAATTGTTGCTTAATGTAAAGATCAAGTCAGATTTTTACTTACAGCATAAGATATTTGACTTTAAGATTGCAAGAAATTGCTTTCACATTAAAAACAGTATTCAAAAATCAAGTGAAAACATATGAAAATCAATTAAAGGATGTTCTCTAAAAAAAACCCATATGTGGATAACCTTTTTATCATAAGCCACACATGCAACAAAGAAGGCCATAAACCTATTATCAACATACATTAGTCATTAATTCCTCCTCACTCGCCCTGTTGTAAAAGGGATGAAAGGGCAATGCAAGAGAACAAGATCAAATCCTTGTAAGAACGGTGATAAAAGGTAGAAAGGCATACAAAGAACGATGATCAAATCTTTATAATAACATAATACTATAACGTAATATACAAAATGAACATAAATTAAATTAAAAAATTAAAATAATACACAATCCTCACCCAATCATAAATGCAACCATTCATCAAACATTACTTTGAAGCCACAATATACAAATCCTATACATTAGAGTGAAATATTTTTGAGCCTATGAACCAGTGATCAAGAAGAAATTGGCACAGAATGGGAAAAGCACTTAGTATACATTTTTGCATATTGGAAGCATTCAGAAGCCCTCAGTGATCACAGAGGATGCAGTTGTTACTATTACAAAACCTCACAAGGCAATGGAATATGAATCTATACCCTCGACAAAAAATTAAGGAATAAAAGAAAGGTTAAATATGGCGTAAAAAAGAAAAAGAAAAGAAAAAGAATGATCCAACTAGAATCTAGCTTTCAAGCACAAACTAAAAGTTCATAACCCAATTTCTATACCATGTTGAGCTTCAGAATTTTCCATGTCTTCTTCAGGTGAGTTTCACATATCTCCCAATAACTTTCTATATTCGCCATTCATCCTCGAGAGCTTGTCCTTGCTTTGTTGCCTTCTCTTCTCTTTCTGCTGGATTCTCTGATTCTTCTCCCTCAAGTATACACCTTGCCAGAAGACCTCGCCCGTTGAGGGCCACAACCACCTTCTCATGGGGTGTTCATCGTCTGACTCCTCAGCCATGTCCTCATCCATGCTCTTTAGAGTCGCGTATGAGAACCATTTTATCCACATATGACCTCTACGGTTCTTCAATTTATGGTGTTCGTGCATCTCCCCTGTTTGAGGGTTCATTACACCATCTGCCTTGCACTGTGGCAGTCTAAACGTTTACGAGTAACTCAAGAACCTGAGTAGTAATGCTTGTCCTGCAGGAGGGAAAACCATTATGTGATTTCTACAAATATAATTCTAATGGCAGCCTCATTATTATTGATTTTTTTTAAGAAAAAGAAACCAAAGCCCTCAATGAAGAGGGCATTGTTAATCAGATAATCCTGAGATTACATTTTGTTTCTCAAAGCATTTCAAAGGATTCTACAATGTTTTTCACAACACTTAGAAAACGACCCTCATCTTCCTTCTTTTGTTTCTTTATTTATTTCCTATTCTTTTCTCAATACAGTGTTAACTTATCGTCATTTAGGAGCAAAGACATTTTTAGCATTCATGTTGAATTCCTTAAATTCCTTCAGACAATAAAGATAAACATGGAAATTCTTCTGCCCACAAGAAAAACAATCAATCATTGCTCTCTCTTTAGAAACAATCACTATAGAGGAAAGTTGGTGGTCAGGAAAGGTAAGCATTCCAAATGTTTTAAGATTAATATTCAGTAAGCTCTAGTTGTGTGTGAGGTGATAAATTTGTTGAGTCAAAAAAGAAATTCTCATTACAGAAATACAAGGAAGAAAAGGCATCATGGAAATTTCTATATTGAAAGAACAAGAAAATTATCGTAAGTCCTAGAAGTTACTTTGGACAAACTCAGATAGCAGTGCCCTCTTTGATGGTGGTCATCATATATCTGTGCATCCAATGCATCCACAAACATCCTGCAGACGGTACAATATTCAAATCAATATTTGAGCAATGGAAAAAAGGAGAAAAAATTGCTTGTATAAGCCACTCAATTGCTATATCCAGTACCTTGAGAACATTACAAACTCTAGGAAGGATCGGGTTGGCAAAGCCCAGCTCTGCATGACAGACCATGTATCTCCATCGACAGGCAGTTAGGGTGTGCTGAATCCTAACTCGCTTATGCTAATAGCATACATCTTCTTTAGAGCCTCAGAAAAAGCAAACCTACAAACATTATGCCATTGAGGTCATCATGGGAGATTCAAACATTGGGCAATAGTCGCTGTTTGGTCACGAGGTATTGGGGAAAATATATAATAGACCCAACAAGCCTTACTTGGTAATTTCAGCATAATTTATAGCATCACAAAATAATCAAAAAATCCAGTTGTGAAGGGTTTGGTGATCCATGTCCATGCTAACCCAGAAGTAGAGTGTGTCCCCGGCTTTCGTGCTTGGATGGCATTTAACAGTGTAGTTTCAGCTATCTAGAGAACATTTTCTGTTTAGCTTCCAAAATCAGATATATAGCAACAAACTAGCTACAATAAAAATTAATATGCTGCTGCTCAAAACCACAAGATACTAAACTAAAAGGGTCGGTATGTAAGGGATGCAGATCTCTTTACAACCTATTGCATCATACAGCTTCTTCAAAGGTGTTTTTCCAAGAAAATTTGCTAGTTTTTTACTTTTTCATTTCCTAATTTAAAAGATCTCCAGTATACAGCAGAAGATAAAGAATTCTCAAGATGGTACATAAAGTTGGTCAACAGGCCATTATTTCAAATGAAACCAAATTCAACTAACACTGATTTATTATATATCAAAATGGTTCACCCATTAAATACAGTATTTATTGTCTCAACAGTCACGACAGGGTCTGCCAACATGAACAAAGGGCCAACCTACAATGCTAACAAGACCAACCTGAAAGACACTGAGGACTGAAAAATTCCTGTTCATGGAATTGATATAAGTATTCAGAACCAGAAGATATCACATACATTCCTTGCTGTGTCTCTGAAGATTGAAAACCCATCCAAGCGATTCCTAAAAGTGTCAACCCATACATTGCAAAAAGGCCCCACATTTCCAAGGCATCTCAAGAGGCGAATACAAGAAGTGAAATGCGGCAAGGTGCATCAATATCATTCGCCACGCCTACGACCTTGTGGACTACAACGTAAGATTCCATGGATCAAGATCAATGGAGGAAAAACTTCTACTTATATTCCATCAATTGTAAGAAAATAACTAGGCTAGGCATAGAAGGCCATCACTAGATCCCATCAATTTTATATACAAGAAGGAACTATATAAACACATTAACATCATATTTGTAACTCACCAGCCCGATTCCTCTATACAGTAAGTACTACAAAAAGGCCAAGGCTCTTCACTAAAGTAAGGCTCATAGATGCACAATCTGTTGACCTGTTTTTCAAGTTCACCATCTTCTTTCATGCAACTACCTGCCCGATCAGCCCTTTGGCACTTATGATACATTCAGCATGATCCACTAGATTGATCAGTTCTATCTCTCAACTACATCAAATGCCCAAGAAAAGAATCTGTGAGGCACACTACTACAAAATACCATATATGGTATAATTCATAGTTATATCTACTCATGGTGAACCAAAAAAGCATTTTTTTCCTAAACTTACACACCAATTCACATTGGAAGACACCACACCTTATTTAAACCAAAACTCATCATCCTTTCATGAAAATAAAATTGGAAATAAATTAATTGCCACATCAATCGGAATGGGCAGTCAACATGCCAGGTTGTAAAGAATGTCAAATCCCAGTCAACATAAACAATGGACAATACATGTTGCTGTTCAACCCAAATTAAGAAGACATGTAATAATGCTGCCTCTGAAAATTTCTACCTCATCCTCCTCTCTTCGCTCAGCACAGCAATTTGACACTTTCCTCCCAGATATCATATGAGAATGATTCATCGATAGCAATCACAAGAAATCAGAACCCCTGTTTGAGATTTGGCTCCACTGCCCTCCAACTTGTCTAAGAATCTGAGACTTCTCAAAGTTCCATTCAAGATATGTTGAATGTGCACTTGTTAAATAGATTCACCATTCCTTCACTTGGGAGGATTTTCAACACAGCCTTGGGAAATGCAACTTCAGATGGGAACTTGAGGAGATTTTCAAGCAGAAGACAATTCCTTCAACAGCTCTATTACCATCAGGTTCTTTGCAGTGTCTTTGCAAGTGATGAAACATTATGAACAATGGTGATAATTTCTCTGCAGATCATTTGCAAGGTGATCCGAAATGTGAACACTAATTTTCTCCTTTGGGAAAAGATAGCTTATCTACCCTGTCATCAACCTAATTGTTATTGTTAATGAATAGCAAGTTTTCACGTCCAGTAATAACAACTAATTATCAAGTAAAGTATACAATAAATGGATTGATATAAAAAACAGTACAATAAATATACTCACCATCAGGATGTTTTAAAGATGTCTTAAAATCATATTCATATAAATGCAAACATGTACCAATATTAATCCACATATATTAATTATTTCCTTCCATAAGATTGAAGCCAATGTTTGGCTTGCCTTCCCACAGAGATCCCAATAGTTTGTTGTTCTTCCTGGTGTAATCCAATCCCAGCCAATATTTTAATCAGTTCCTGCCTTGAGCTCATAACCACACTCCTGATGTTTCCTAACGTAATTAAGCAAAACACTAATGAAAGTTGATATCATGATTCAAAAAAGAGCTGATCAAGTTGAAGGTGCTATACAGACTAGGACTGTAGATCACAGACATGAGAAAAACAGACCATTATCAAACAAAAGATATGCAACAAAGTCAAGCTCAATATAAATCATTTCTGGTATTCAAAGCTAAGTATTGATAAGGATTTGGTCAGTCTGGGGTGTTAGCAGAGGGTTCTTTCACACCATCAAAATTGTATCTATGATAGACATTTTCGTTTGACTAATAAAGATGCCTCAAGAAGAAAGCAGCATTTAGAAGCATACGTATTTCTTAATCATGGAGAGATCCGGGGCAATGATGGGTTTCCCAAAGCTCATGGCTTTTATCAAAATGCCTGGAAATGATTGCTCTTCTAGGAAAGATCCATATATCAATATATCAGCAGCAGCTAGAACATTGTCTGCTTCATCTTCATCAATGGCTATGTGCCTTACAACACCCCTTGGATATCGTAAATTAAGAGCAATGGCCTTTGGAAATATGAACATTAAGATGTTAAAATAATTACCCACAAATGGAATTAAGTCCAAAATCTACATGCATGCAAAACCATACCTCCACAGCCACACTGTAGTTATTAGCTGAATTTCCACTGATGATAATGATTTTAAGATGAGAGTTGGAATTATTATCAACTGGGAATTCTGCAACGAGTGGCAATAAGGCCTGCAAATGAGGGTATGTTAAACAATCCATAAAACCTTGCATAAAAATTGGACTTCTGACAAGTGCAATAAATAAAGTCATCAGGTCCATAACCGATCTTCACACGCGGCTATCTCTATGTGATGCGAAGGAAGTTATCCACTTCCCTATACTCCTCTTGTAGCAGGGAGAAAACCCTGAATAACAAAATAATTTTGGGAACTAAAATGTGGAGTAAATCCATTCGTGGTGAAGGTGGAAAATTAGATCAAAATGCTAGAAAGGAATAACTAGAACTAAACTTCAAAGCATGAGTTCTGGACAGATATTGAAACCATTATGAACAGGATACCAGGGGACACAACTAATTCAAGACCAAAAAGCTTATTACTGGCAGTGACATAATTTAAAAGACAACAGCTGTAGCACGGTTGAAGAGTTTTTCCCAGTCATTTACAAGCTCAATCTTGCCAGCTGAAGTGTATTGTCTCAAACGCAGCAAGTGTCCTTCAGAGATGGTCCATATAAGTGGTAAAGATTTGAAAGCAGTTCCTGCACAAAACTGTAACAGTAAAACTGGGTCTATTTGAACTGAATAGGGATATGGAAGAAATAGCTTGGTATTCAATAAATACCATAAATAAATATAATAAACAAACTGACCCTCCCCCACAAAGACAAGTTTTGGCTACAGATATTTTAAAAAGAATATAAGTAAAAGTGAAAAAGATCAAATAAAAAGAAACCAATTGTTATCCACAGCAATGCAAAAGGATCCAAGATCGCATGTTCGAGACTATGCAGAAAGTTCCTTTAAGTACAAAATATCAAAAACATCATAACTAGAAGCAACAGGACTCAAGGGATCCAATAAAGAGAGATTACGTGCCTCGGATCCATATCTATACATATTACTGAACTAAAGCCCAATGATATGGGTGCCTATCAAACAACCCAAAAGAACACTAAGTAAACAAACTGTTTACTAAATTCTTCAACCTATAAACTGTCATCCACTGTAATTGGTATGGAAACCTTATTTCTCCAATATATTTGTTGAGGCCATATCCCCAACTAAATCTTGTGATAAAACCAATAAATTATTTTTCACGATCTAGATATGCATTGCCTTTTTACATGTCCTTGTCCCCAGTAGCCCCTTCAAGATGAGGCGAAATGCTCATTCAAATGATGTGGTTATTGGTCTTTCCAGAACATAAAGAAGCAATTCCATCCAATCTAGTCAGCCTTTCTAATAAGTCAACATGATACAAAAGAAGAAAACATCTTGGGTGAATAAAAAACAGAAAACAACAACTAACATTCCCAGAGATATTTAAAGAGTTTGGCCAGTCTAATCTTCACCCAAACTCTATACATGAGGTATTGACTTGATACTTCCTGGTACTAACAACTACAATTTAACAAATAATCTGAGATAAAACAAAAAATAAAAAGGAAATTAAAACTCTAATATCTCAGACAAGCTAAAGCATCTAGTTTCCTAACATAAATCTCAAAAAGAAAAACCAGATACTGTCTTTTGATTGAGCATACAGTTTAGATAGATTCAACTGTGGTATAATAGGACCAAATCTCTAGCCAAGAAAGCCAGGGGATAGGGGTATGCCAATGAAGCAAAGAATTCCAGTCATAGTATAAATATTTGAAAGTTCATCCTTTTAAAAATACATATAACAAAACTTACCAAACAACCTCCTGGCTTCAAAAGAAATTCACCTTTATGCCATCATAACTGCCAAAGAGAGCAAGTATTAATTAGATATGACCACAATCAACTGATTTCCAATCCTATCAAACCATGTGTCAGAGTTTAGCAACAAAACCAGAACAGATGTGGCATGAACATACTGTCAAATGTGCTAAGATGCATTTAAAGTCAACTCTAGAAACAAACTATATGAAGGATAGCCATTACAACATCGAAAATAAAAAT
>JAEQBH010004885.1:0-95776 GCA_016808115.1 Tetrastigma voinierianum | reverse complement strand
TGGGTCCCACATAAAAAAAAAAAAAAAAAAAAAAAAAAAAAGGTGATGATACGTGTCCTTCCACCCAAGACTACGCCTGCGCCCATGTTCACTAGGCACAAGAAGGTAACAGCTCATTGGATGCTTTTGCAAGATAATATACGCTTGAAAAATCAACTATCGGCCTCTCTACGCCTGTGCTTCCTGGAGAGTTTTAAAGCAAAACTATTGAGCCCAGTTCCCGCTTATTTTCAAAGCATGCGCTGAGCCATTCCCGTTTTTATGAAAAAGTTTTGAGAAACTTTGTGCCAAAAAGGTCAGAAAGGTTTTAAACTTTTCAAGTTAGCATAAAGCAAAGAAGGTTAGAATTTTTATAAGCTTTTATAAACTTCTAAGCAAGCAAGAAATAGAGTTTTATAAGCTTTTAAAGAAAAGCAAAGCAAAGCAAAGCAAAGAAGGCATATTAAAAGTTTTATAAACTTTTAAAGCAAGCAAGTACAAAAGCAAGTAAAGCTCTAGTTAAAAGTTTTAGAAACTTTAAAAGCAAGTAAGCAAAGCAAAGAAAGTTTTTCTAAAATAATTGTAAAGAAAGTTTTTAAGGGGCTTTGAGATGTTTAAAAGAAAAATGCTTATAAAACATACACTCATCGAGCTCGCTTAGCTCATTATTCAGATTTAAAAACTATTTTCCGTGCAATACGTGATACACTGGACATTGAGCAGATAGATTCTCCGACATTTATATCAAAGGTCGTAATTAAGAATATGTAAGGAAAACTTTGAACTTGTATAATGGAGCATATGTATGTACATAGAGTATTTTGTGAGAATGTGTTGGTATGTCAGTTGCTATATTTTTTGGATATACAAATCGATGTATACGGGATTCGGGGACATGTCCTATATGCAAATTTATGTCGAAATTTTATAAAATCATAAGTTTGGGAAAAGAAAAATTTTTATGTGAGTTTTAGCAATACGCCGCTTTACAGAGTTTCTAGTCGCTAGGAGGTAAATCTACCGGGATTGTGGGAGGGCTTCAGACATCCGCGATAGAAGGGGGGCGGTGTGTCACAGTGGTATCAGCAGTTGTATATAATAACCTAAGACGTGAGTAAAGATGATACCACGCAAGGTGGTATCAGAGCATAAGTATCAAGTAACCATGCATGTTCAAACTTAAAGTACATACATATCAAGTAATTCAAAGTATTAAATAGTTGATATTTTTGGAAATTACAACACTATGTCAGGTAGAGGACGTAGAGGTCATCTTAGGAGAGTTATTCCAAATGGCCGAGCTCCCGCAAGACTGGTGAGAGACGAAAGACGTAGTCGTTCCACTCACCGCTCTATGAATCACCTCCAAAGAAGAGGTCAGCCGGACCATCTAGCCACCAAAGGAGCTCAAGTGCGTGATTGTTTACGGCAGAGCAGTGGCATAGATCGCACGTATAGTTTCATAGCGACCGCCGCCAGCCGCGAACCTCCACCGCCACTTCCGTAGAGGTTATGGAAGAACCTGGAGGTCGACAGAGAGTACAGAATCGGGCGCCAAGCCATATGATAGCAGGATCCGTATGGGCCAGTTATGGCTAGACCGAGTAAATAAGGTTTACTTGAAAGTATACGCATTATGAGCAAAGGGTCTGCTTTCCAAGCTCGATGGAAGACAGGTTAAGGATCGTGGATGTCATAGAGGGAGGTAATCCTCGATGGCATATCACGGGACCAATTTCAAAGAATTCACCGACGCATTCTTTCCTCGCAGTCATAAGGATTCAAAATCGAGGAGTTCTTCAAATTAGAACAAAAGAACATGTCGGGCGGTCAATAAGAGAAGAAGTTCTAATTAGTTAGATTGGTTCCCTATATTCGCTTCTGGATGAAGTCCCTGGCGCAAAAGGTTTTTATCAGACTACAACACGTGATCGTGAGTGCATTTATCTGGTTCCTCGTAATAGATTCGGGATCTCTGGGTGAGGCCGCCCGAGAGTCGGAGCAAAGTACCACTATGTATCGTAGCAAAGTGTGAAAGTAAGAGTAAGAGGAGGCACTGTGCACGCCCCAACAAAGCTCAGACAAGACAAGAGAAAGAAAAGCAAGAGCAGGTTATAGAGGTCGAGGTGCAGGGTCGAGGAGCTATCTCTAGTCAGGACTGCTGAGGCCCCAGCTTGCTAGCAAAGGGCACCCCGCAGTATTCTCCGTATGTCACATGTGTCGATGCGATGATCACTGGGGAGCGGTAAGATGAGCATGTGGTGTTTCCATCAGGGCTGTAGAAGGCCATTTCATTGGGTGGGAGTTGTCCTCACCAATGTGCAAGAACATCGCAGCCGCCCGTACCCCAAAGACTTAAATTAGTACACGTAGGTCGTCTGGGAGAGTGTGTCCAAGAGGGGCCAACACAAACGCAGTAGAGGTGGATCGTGGCAGGCAAAGGCGCGGCCCCGTGGATACGTACAGAGCTCCGTGACTCAAAGCCGCAGAGTAGATGTCGTGGACTCGAAGATGCTGGATGCAAATTCCGTATGTGGTCACTAGTATTATTTCTATCCTTGATCATGATGTATATACCTTATCACCCAGAGCTACGCATTCATTCAAGGCCCAAGCCATTCTTAGATCGTTGACAGAGACCCAACCACAGAGGGTCAGAGAGTTTCCTTCCACCGGAGATCCGTTACTTTACGTAGAGCTGATAGTAGAGAGTTTCGATTGAGGGACGTGAGTTCCCAATGGACTGTAGCTTTAGATACGAGGACTTTCATGGTTCTCAGACGGATCACTATCTCGCCATAGAGCCACATTAGATTGTTATAAAAGGAAGTAAAGCTCGACTGTGCCAGTGGAAATCGAGGTAAAGTTCGTGAGGAATAAGTGCATGCTATCTTCCAATATGATCTCCGCCATGACAGCACAAGAGAATGTCACAGAAAGGTTATCGTGGTTATCTAGCTTACGTGGTGGAGATAGTAGCGAGGACTATATCGATAAGATTCCAGCTTGTTGAGTTCCCGTATGTATTTCCTGATGATATCGGCAGATTACTACCGTAAAGAGAGCTGGAGTTCACCATCGATTTGATCCATGGATCGAGCCAATTTCCATTCCTCCATATAGATGGCTCCCGCAGATTGAGGAGCTAAAGCTCACTAAGAATTGTTAAGTAAGGATTTATTGGGACGTTATATCCCATGGTGAGCTCCATTTCTCTTCGCGGAAAAAGAAAGATGGGAGCTCATACCGCAGATAGATTACGTGCAATCGAACAGAGTTACCATCCCAATCGCATCCACTCTAGAATCGATGAGTTATTCGACTAACTCCAAGGATCTCGAGTATACTCCAAGACAGATTCAGGCCTGGTATCACTCCAATGGAAGCGGGTGGAGAGCCATGTACCTGGCACCCATTCAGACACGCTACGCATTATGAGTTTTTGGTAATGCCATTTGGTTCGACTAATGCTCCTATAGCCGCTTGGGCGACTACTTAAACCTGAGTATTCCACTGCATTTCGATAGGTTCGTCATGGGCTTTTATCGATGATATCCTAGTGTATTCAGTAGTTCGAGGAACATTCCGAGCACCTAAGGGACAGGCTCGGCAGACTCAAGGGAGCGACACAGGCTGCTGAGGTGTCGCTCGCTTCGATAAGGTGGCATTCCTAGGTCATGTAATTCAAAGCAGAGGGGGTGAGTGTAAATCCCGTAAAATGTAAGTACTGCAAATAGAAACCACCAAAGAATGTGTCGTAGGTCAAGAGCCTCTTGGTTTAGCAAGGTATTACAGAAGTTTGTCGAGGGTTCTCCAAGATAGCAACCCTGATCGCACTGCCGACAAGGAAAGATGTTGCTATGATCGGGTAGATGCCTCGGTCGAAGAGTTTCAAGAGTCAAGAGTAGATCGACTTCACTCCGCTTTTCAGCTTCGCCCAATGGAAAAGATGGCTTGATTTATAAGGATGCTTCAAGGCAAGGCCTTGTCAGGTTTTGATGCGCAATGATGTGGGTGATCGCATATGCCTCTGCATAAATGTAAAGAAACATGAGGAGAATTACCCCACACACGACTCTAGAGCTACAGCTGTGCCGCTTGCACTAAAAATATGGAGACATTATTTATATGGTGTTCCTCAGATCTTTTACAAGATCACAAAAGTCTTCAATATATTTTCACCCAAAAAAGAGCTAAACCCGAGGGGCAAAGAAGATGGCTTAAGTTGATTAAGGACTACGACCGTATCTATCAGCACCATCCAGTGAGCTAATGTGTCGCAGCGTATGCCCCGAGTAGCGACTGCAGAGTTCTCATTCCCATATGAGATTAGGTCATCTTCCACTATTGGTGGATCCGAGAGCTAGGGGTGATATTGGAGGTTGAGGATTCAGAGCCTTGTCACGTTTCTAGACCATTTCTAAAGGGACCGTATTCCTAGCAAGGCGCCTACCGGATCCATGTATGATTAAGCCAAGGAAGAGATAGGTGCTGGTTATGCCAGTTTCAAATTGCATGATGGCATGATAGTGAAAGGACAGAATGTGCTGTCAGAGTATGGAGAGTCAAGAACATTATGGAAGAAGCATTATTCATCTCACAGATATGCATCCGTGAAGTACCAAGATGTACGTAACTTCAAAGAACATTACCGTGGAATGGGATTTAAGAAAGAGATCATGAAGTTTCGCTTTCTAGGTGCCTAACCCGTCGACAGTGAAGGCAGAGCACGAGGTCCGCAGAAAGATACGCTATTCCCTATCCCGCATGGAAATGTGAGAAGATTACTATGATTTTCGTGGGACAGTCTTCCACCCGACCGTGAGGCAACATGACGCGATACGGGTAATAGTCGACGATCGACGAACCGCCATTCCTACCAGCTATGAATGCCGAGGATTCTTAGGAAAAGCTGGGCCGTTGTATGTAGATGAGATAGTGAGACTTCATGGGGTTCCGGGGCCGATAGTTTCAGATCGAGAACCCAGTTCACATCCGTGTTTCGCCTAGTTTGCAAACAAATTTTTAGGTACTGGGCCACATTTCAGCACAAGATTTCAATCCTGCATGCATGGACAAATGAGAGGACTATTCAGACGTTAGGAGGATAAGGGCCGAGTCAGGTGATGGAATTCAAAGGAGTTGGGATACCCACTTAGCACTAATGGAGTTTGGCCTACAACAATACCATCAAGCCGTATAGATATGGCTCCATCTGAGGCGCCGTATTAAGGTGAAATGTGGACTTTCAGCAGGCCGGGACGAGGTTGGCGAGAGAAGACTAGTAGCCCCGAACTAGTACAGATCACTTCAGAAAGTGAAAGTTGTTCGCGATAACCTAAAGATGCTAGTGAGATAGATAGAAAAGTTATGCGAACAACCGTCAGAGAGATTTCAGAATTCAGATAGTATCTAAGTCTTTGGGCATTTCACTGAAAGGTGGTCGAGGATTCTCGAAGCGAGACAAGCTTAGTCCAAGGTATATCGACCTTATGATTGTATGCATAACAAGATTACAAGTTGAAGTTACCCCTGCAGTTATCAAGATTCATGATATGCATTCCTATGTCGATGTCGAGGAAATATATCCCTAATCCTTCACATGTGTCGAGAGCAAATGTAGCCGCAGCTTAAAGGAAAATTACCATGAGGAGATACCTGTGTAGATTGTAGATCGCAAGGAACATGTGTTGAGAAGCAAAGTGATTCCATTAGTTAAAGTCTTATGGAAGAATCATGAGATTATATGCCTACTGGGGAGCGACGCTCAAATGCGCCACAAGCATTCTCACTTATTTTCCTAGATTGTGTATTTTCAAGCTCCTTCTTTGAGTTTAGTTATTCATTTCGAGGACGAAATGTTCCTAAGGAGGGAGGATTTTGTAACACCCCGTCCCGAGAGAGTGTACAGTATATGATACTGTAGGGGTGTATAAGAGTACCAAGTGTCATAATCGTAGTATTTTTTTGAGATGAACAGGAAATTATAAATTTTGGAACCCGGAATTTGGTACTTAAAACAAGGGTACAATTGTCATTTAGCAAAAATGATATGTAAGGCATAATTAAGTTAGAGATGGGCCATAGTAGGAATTTCAAAAGTTGGATTTGCAATTAAGGAAAGTCGAGGGGTGAGCATAATTAATGGAAGTTTAAATAGTAAAATAATAATAATGAATCGCCATAATTTTTCGTGAAGTCTCGAAATTTCTAGATCTCTGATGACTAAACGGATCGCGCCGCTAAGTTCGTCTTCAAATCTAGAAGTGACCTGTGAAAAAGTTTCGTTTAATTCGAGACAATGAATATTTTACGAATTTCTAGTGACGAAGCTTAGAGAACCCGAAACGGATTTTAGAAAATTCCAAAAATGGCAACATTTAAAGAATATCCAAATTATGATAAAGAAAATTGAAACCGGACAAAATAAATTGTTTCAGGCTTGCAATCCACCAAGAAGAATAAAGGGACACAGGGGTCCCACATAAAAAAAAAAAAAAAAAAAAAAAAAAGGCGATGCGACACAGTCCTTCCACCGCACGGTCGCCTGTGCTTCCGTGTTCACTAGTAAGTACAAGAAGCAAAATAGCCTCCAGCCAAGCTGATGTTTTATAAGCATAATATACGCTTTGAAAAATCAACCATCGTTCCTGCCACCAGCTTCCGAGAGTTTTAAAGCAAACGATTGAGCCCAGTTCCCGCTTTTATTTTCAAAGTACGCGGTTGAGCCCCAGGCTCCCGTGTTATGAAAAAGTTTTGAGAAACTTTTAAAGCAAAAGGTCGCGAGTGCCGCTTTTGGTTAAACTTTTCAAGCAGCATAAAGCAAAGTTAGTTGTGTTAGAATTTTCGGTATTTTATAAACTTCTACAAGCAAGAAATGAGAGTTTTATAAGCTTTTAAAGAAAAGCAAAGCAAAACAAGCAAGCAAGTATTAAAAGTTTTATAAACTTTTAAAAGCAAGCAAGTACAAAAGCAAGCAAGCTAAGAAAAGTTTTAGAAACTTTAAAAGCAAGTAAGCAAAGCAAAGTAAAGCTTCTGGAAAATAATTGTAAAAGAAAGTTTTACAGTTTTGAGATGTTTTCCGGAAAAGGTTATTTTATAAAACATACACTCACCGAGCTCGTTTAGCCTACGGCTTTGTATTTAAAAACTATTTTCCGTGCATGCACACTCCCGACTGGAGCAGACAGATTCTCCGACATTTATATCGCGTCGTAATTAAGAATATCAGGTAAGGAAATACTTTGAACTCAGATAATGGAGCATACATGTACATAGAGTAGTTTTGTGAGAATGTGTTGGTATGTCAAGTTGCCATATTTTGATATAGTGTAAATTGATGTATACAAGATTGGGACATGTCCTATATGCAAAATAAGTATGCTACCGAAATTTTATAAATCATAAGTTTAGAAAAAGAAAATTTTTTATAGGAGGTTTAGCAAGCAATACTACTTCGCTTACAAGAGTTTCAGTCGTTAGAGGTAACTACTGGGATTTATGTGGAGGGTTTCGCACGCCTCCGCCTAATCGATGGGTGGGGTGTGTCATAGGAAATATACAATTCTTGCTAAGATTGATGTACCTTAATATTTAAATAAATAGATATTAAAAATACAGTGGACAAGTAGAGTTAGATTAAGGAATGAATTTTCAAATATCTGAATATAAAACTCTCTTATATAGGCAAGAGAGTAGAATTTGTAAAAAACTAGTTAGAAAATGAATGTTTGAATATAGAGAAAGAAATTCAAATAAAAGAACAAAATTTAAATAGACAACTTTGTGAAGATTAAAATTAGGAAAGGATTATACTTTAGGATGTAGAGACATATAGGTAGAACTCTTGTCTTTTATTCCTTATCCTCCTAGTATTTTGAGGAGAGATTGTCATACCTCGTTTAAAGTATTATTGTGAAAAAACCTCCTAGTATTCACAATAATACTTTAAACGGGGTAAGACGAAGCTCGGTACTATGGAAATCAATTTAAAATTTTATCGATAATAACTAATTAACATACAAGAGCTCTGATACCATTTATTCTCTTAGACCAAAAAAACCCATATGACAATCTCTCCTCAAAACCTTGAATTAAAATCAAAATTTTAAAACATCACTTCGTGTCAAAGGATAAACCCCCCACCAAGACCAAACAAAATCTCCTTAAACGTCTTTCTGCGGCTAAAACGGGTAACAAGTCATGGGTTAAGACTAAAGACTCTAGTTTTAAAATTTCTCTTTCAAAACATGGGTTTCAAATTTTTGACTGTTATAAAAATTTTAATTTTCTATAAGAAAGATAATAACATGATCCATGTATGTTAATTATAATTATAGAAAAATTTTAAAATCAAATCCAATTCTCGACTTATCTTTTTCCCCCCTAAATAAAAATAAAATTAAGAACAAAGATAAGTGAAAGAAAATCTTATTTTTATTGACAAAGAAAGATGTACAAGATTGGATCTGCAAGTTGAAAACTCTCTTATGAAATTCTCTCTCTATTTCTCTCATGTCTTTACATATCTCCTGCAACTTTTATTTATAGAAAGTTGAAGGACTAAAAACAAAACTATCAAACTAATTACAAGAAGCCAAGTGGCTTTATAGGTACAAACAAAAAACAAAAATGGTACCTCTATCACTATTCCTATATGGACAAGTGTTATATCTATTTACTAAACCTATATGGACAAATACTTTACATATGGACAAGTGTCACAAAGACAAAGTAAAAGTTTGAACTTATCAAAACTCTACTAAATTCCTATGAAGACTAATAAATGCCTATGAGGACAAGTGTCCTCAAATACAAAGTAAAAGTTGAAATTATCAAAAATTTTACACGTTTCCTCCTCTTGTTGAATACTTTTGAGATAAGGACAAGTCTGGTTATGACTAATAAGGTTGCTAAGGGCTTTTCATAGAAAGGAATACTATTGCATGACGGATTTCATTGTTATCTTTCCATTGCATTTTCAAGATTGGAATAGCTCTCTTCATCTAGATTCTCTTAAAAGCTTGCATCATCACCGACGTATGACATTTCTGGTGAATCTGCCCAAAGCTGGTTTATAAAACCTTGTTCTTTAGAGATTATAAAAAAATTTGGGTTCAAAATTTTATCTAAAGGCTCCTAGTTTCAAATGGACATGGTTTGAGTTTCTCTAATAAGATAAAAAATTTATTTTTGTTTTTCTAAAATCAAAATTGGAAAATTTCATATCTACTAAAAATATAAAGGAAAATCATTTTGATTCCGGTCATTTCATTATGGTTTTTGTTGAGGTACTAGTTCTTTATTATGTTTTGTATAAACATGATGATAAGCTGGGACTGTGGTTCCATCAATTTTAAATGAAGGCTGAAAAGTTTCAAAAGAAATATCTATAAAATTCTCGGTTCTAAAGAGATATTCTACAATGGTTTTTAATTTTTTAGGAAAGTTCTTAGGGATTTGATAACTACTGATTAAAAATATATTTTTCAAAATCCCTTGATCCATCATTTTAGGGATGGCTTCAAAAAAATTTTTTATCTAAAACTGACATATTTACTTAAGTTGTAAAACCCGAGATAATTTAATTTTCCTCGAAAAATGATAAATTGTAATTTGGTCAAAATCAAAAATTTCTAGATCTCTGATGACAAACTGACTTCACCATTAGAATCGCTCGCGAAATCTACTCATGTCGAATTCCGAGACAAATAATTTATGTTTTTCGAGGCACCTGCCTGTGTCACATGACTGGCTTGTGAGAGACATTCGCGACGCGATAAAGTCACCTACCATATCGCATCTACGCGACACGTCGCATGATTAGAGAGAGGGATTTAGCATAAATGGCTTAGATTGAGCCATGTGGCAAGTAGTCCATAAAGTCAAAATTAAAGGACACAAATGGAATTAATTGAAAAGATTTAAAATAAAGACAAAAAGAGACTTCTTCTTCTCCATTTAGAACAAACGCAGAGCGAGGGATTTGTCGGCGCCCTAATCTACGCTGCTTTTCTGGCCCCAAAATCTTTGAACCGAGTGAAGGAAATCCCTATTGTGTGGCCGTGAACAGTGTCAAGCCTAGGGTTCTACTGTTCGCGTGATATATTGTGTGATTTTTGTGTTGTTAGGTGATTCAAAATGAATTGCTTGGATTTGTTATTAGCCCATGTGAGCTAATTTTGGTGTTATTGATTGTGAATTAAATAACATGATGTATGTGAATTAATTTTTGTTAATATATGCATGTAAAATATATTAGTATGAATTGTTTGGAAATGACATAATGCATTCTATATGCACCGGGGCACCTTAGGAACGATAGGTGTGGGAGGTGTATGACTCTAAAATGAAAGAAAAGTGAAAAAATGGTCAGAAAGGAATTTCAAGATTTTTCAAGAATTGCTCTGGAGGGTCAGTCTACAGCTCATTTCTGAGGTCGACCTACGATCAAGCTTCGGGCAGGATTATCCAAAGAATTCACCCTGAGGGTTGTCCACGCCACTAAATCCCCAGTAAGCTCGAGAACAAAACTTTTTGTTTTGAAACTCGTATTTTTCTCACATTTGGCTTATGCCCGTATGGTAGGAGCCTGGGTGAGGACTCGAGACATGAGATCGGGTAATTTAGACATTCAAGTAGGATCATGTATTTGCTCGAGTGTACGGTTGTCACATGTGCGCTTAGCGAGAGTAACCCATGTGTGATTATCACTACTTGCACATAACTCTCACAAGGGGTCATTATTTCGCATAAGAGGCACTGAGTGACGACGCCACTAGAGTACCGCGCTTTTAAGAAAGCCGGATTGTGGCATTTTTAAATAAAAAAAATTAAATATTTAACATTTTTATTTAAAAAAACTATTCTATTTTAAATGGATGAGTTTTACTATTTAGTATTTTTTTTAAATGAATGTGTTAATATTTATTTCAAATGGACGACTTTGAAATAATATTTTAATATTAAAGATATTATTTCAAATGGATAAGTTTTAACATTTAATATTAAATATTTTTATTTAAAAAACTAACTTATTTAAATGGATGAGTTTTAATATTTAATATTTTTATTTAAATGGATATGTTAATATTAAAAATTATTTCAAATGGATGAGTTTTAATATGTAATATTTTATTTAAAAACTAATCTATTTTAATATTAAATATTTAATATCTAATTTATTTTAAAATAATGAATAGCTTATTTATATTTTTTAAAATAAAATTTATTTTTATTTTGTAAATTTAAAATAACCAATAATTTATTTATATTCTAATAAGAAATTTTAAAAAATGGCTTTCTAAGCACGATCGAAGTGTTGGGGCTAAGGCCGTGGGTAAGGAGGGTTGGGGGGCGGGGGGGCTTGGGTGAGGCTAGAAAGGAGAGATGAAAGAAGAGAGGAGAGTGAAGAGTGGGTCCCACTACGACACGTGTACACCACGCCGTAAAGAATCAATGGCCGACCACGTCGTTAGCTGACTCGCGAAGTCACAGGTATTTGAGCAACGGAATCAAACCCTTCAATTTTTTTTACCAAAAAAAAGTATAGGGTGTTAGTTGTACTTTCACGAAAACTCCGGATGATTTTTTACACCTTTGCCCAAATTGTTTCATGAAGTCATCATAAAGAGCTTTTTGGACAAGCTCAAAATCTATTACACTAATAAAATAACCTATATCGATGCCGAGACTATATCAGTTATTAACTCATCAGAGATAAAGCTTATGTTTGGTTTTTTTTTTTTTTTTTAAATTGTTCTTGAGAACAATTTTTGAAAATGCAAAGAACATCAGTTTAGGTATTATTTGAAAATTGTTCTTGTTCTTTGAATTTAATATTCTCCATGTTTTATGTGTTTTTCAAAACAAAAAAAATATTGGGAACCAAACGTGTTCTCTCTGTTTTCCTTATTATCCTTGTTTTTCAAGACAAAAAATAGTACGTTTTCCAAAACTATAACCAAACAAGTCCAAAATGTATGTGAATTATCATATATATAACCAACAAATTTTTTTCGTTATGTAAAGGATTAAGATACGGACCTTGCCTCGATTGAAAAAGAATATGTATGATCTTCACACAAGACCTATCTCACTAAGAGCTCAAACTGCATACTGCAGGTTATGAAATTCCTGTCTGTGTCAAAATGGGGACAAATTTATGAAAAACATAATACTATAATGTAATGCAAAGTGAATAACCGTAAAAAAAAAAAAAATGTCTGTTTAGCCCATTAGGATTAAGATGTACATATAAATAAAACTATTCCTCATATGGTTCATACAATTAAAAATGTGGACGTTAAAAGGGAGAGGAAAGATTGTTCAAAAATGAAAAAGGGAGAGGAAAGTATAGGGAGAACATTACTATCATGACTTATATTCTCATTATTGGCAAGGTTGTTGTTACATCATATTTAAGAATGTAAATACTTTAGTAGTTTTAATTTTATACAATAATTGAATTAAAATATTTAGGTATTAAAAATATATCATATTCTAGAAAAATATTTTTTTCTTCTAATTTTGTTGACTTCAAATGTTTGTTCATTATATTATTTTATTAACTATATAACTAATTCTCTTGTTTACTTTTATTATTTCATATTTATTATCTTACACAAGAATGTATATTTATTTTTAAATACTATTTTGAATATTATAGATCAAATATAGCAAAAGAAGAAATTGATCTAATACCACTATTTCAACTATCAAACTATTAACCAAATCACACAAATCAATATAAGTAGACGAATACATGAACATAAGATTTTAACATGATTCTACGGTGTGATCCTTATCCCCATGAAGTATATTGATACTTAATAATCCATTAATCAAAATGATTAAGAAAGAGTACAATGATGAAACTTTAACAAAATATGTGGTGACTCTAGAGTAACAAGTAAAAATCCACAAAAAAAAAAAGTTTAAATGCATAAAAATAAGGCCACCACTCCACCATTATCATATAAAAATTTCTATTAGACCTTGATATATCAGCGAAGCTAAAATAAGTTAGGGAGGTGGGAATGGTAATACTAAAGCTCCATTTGGAACCCAAAAGTGCTTAGGGAAAGAAAAACTAAGTAAAATAATTTTTTTCATATTTAATTTCACCATGAAAATATAAAAAAAAATCAAATATAATAAAGATTAAAAATTTCTCTATTTTATTTCTATTCTGTTTCAAACGGTTTAAGGCTCCAATTGAAACCCGAAAAATAGTAGGAAAAGAAAATGGAGAAGAAAAGTGGAAAGAAATAAATTATGGAGGAAAATTAAAAAAAATAGATTTAAACCTAATAAATTAATTCCATATCTTTATTCAAACTCATTTTATTTGTTTTTCTCTATTATGGTTAAAGATATGATATTCACATTAAACCAAAATCTTATAAGCTTGAGCTCTTAGGGAGTTAGTAATTTAACAAGGTACTATTGTTTGGTTTGACACCAACTTATTAGAAAATAACTAGAAGTGGATGGGGAGATAAACTTCAATGATGAAACCATCATCATAAGCTCTTTCATGTCAAATCACAAAGTATAAGCTAAAAGGAAGCGCACCTTGATCTATAATGAATATGATGGTGAGAAGAGATTGATCTTGATCTTCAAACCTTGCAACCAAAACTTAAGTGATCAGTTATGATCTTCCAAGTCTTGTATGCACAAGTCCTCCAATTCCTTAAGAGTCTCTTCTCTCTTCTAATGGGATGATAGAAAGAAAACCTTGTTGTTCATATGACTTGGGGACCATAATCTATTTATAGCGAGTCATGCTCTGATATGAAGAGTCATGATACATCCTCATTATGGAGATTAACGATATATTACCAAATTCATGATACATCCCCATTAAGAAGATTCATGATATATTACTAGATTAATGATACATCCTCATTAGGAGGATTCATGATACATTTCCAGATTCATGATAGATCCCCTTATGAGGATTCATGATACATTCCTCCATCATAAAGAGTCGTGACCTTTCATTTCTTATTTCTAATTTAACCCATCATAAAATTAAATAAGATTGGTTTTTTGCACATAAAGCCATACCAAATGCAATGCTCAGAATCTGGGCTAACTTAATCTAAATCACTACTGAGTTAATTCCTGTAGCCAATAATGCATGCATTTAGTGATATATGTAGATCTAGATTTTAGAAAATTTCCAACACAACTCTCTACGCTTTATTCCCCATTTGTTTTGTAAGTTCATGAAGGACTTTGTGACGCCCCAAACTCCAAAGTCCTGATCTACCACAATCCCATGACACTGTGGAATGCTCAAGACCGACATTTTTTCATTTAAAATCGCGTAGTCCCTTTGTACGGAGTTTACCAAATACAAAAACCCGCATAGAGCATGTTCAAACGTCAAATATAACAATCTATGATTAAAACTACCACTCAGCCCATAAACCAATATTCATAACAATGTATATATCCAACTATCCAACCATATAGTTCAAGAGTTCAAATTTACTTTATACAACATATATTAAAAATTAAAAGTCAATATAATACATGTAATACTATAAACCAAAGCCAATCCCTTTCTTCTAAACTCCTCCATTTCTGATCGAGCCGCCCTCGCACGCTCCCGTGACTCAAAATAATATCCCTCGACGTGGTGAGCTAATGCTCGTGAGTGGAATCACCCTAAGTAGGCTACTTCTCCACCTGGGCGCATACGCAACGCTCTGTAATCAACACACATTCAAGCAAATGCATGATCCTACTTGAATGTCTAATCGATCATCTCGCACTGAGACTACTAACTTCCCTCACACTCGCCTAAGCCTCAGACAAGGAGAATTATTATATTTATTTGTTTGTGGACAACCCTCCGATGTGCAGAGAGCCAATTGACTGCCTCCCACTTGACATATTATTCAGGGACTACCCTCCGATGTATAATAACTGGGTCGCCTCCGACGATTGATATTTTTCTTTAGTACGGACTCACCGATCATATTTAGTTTTAGACAACCCTCCAAAAACCATTTTCTAGAGTTCACCTCATGCACTCACTCCTATCATCCTAGTGGTGCTCCCAAAGGTGATATGGAATGCATGATGCCAATTCCACATACTATGTCACATGTAAATATATAAACATGCATATTCACATAAAATTCAATCACACAATCATGTTATGTAATTACGCATTTCATCACATCAAAATTAGCCTCACATGGGCTAATGATCAAACACGAAAGCAATTCGATTTGAATTACTCAACTAAACACACATTATTTCACAAAATTATTTTGTGAACACTATTCTCAGAATAATAAGAAACCCCTGCTACTATTCCCGAAAATCATTAATCGGTTTGCTCACTTTCAGGACTCGACCTCACGCGCCATTCCCGGCCTTTTTCATATCAAGCATACATTTTAATGTAAGATTTTTCATTAAGTGGGCTTCATTAATTGAAATTAACTGGATTAAGTTTGGTCTAATTAAGTGAGATTATTGGGCTTCTTAATAAAACATATGGGTCAAGTTAGCGGTGTAAGCCGTAGGTACGCCTACTGGGTGATGAGAGGGCCTGGTTCGAACTCAATATATATAGAAGGCCTAAGTCCCTCCCAAACCCTAAGTGATACTGCATAATTCTCACATACGCTTTTCTCGAGAAATATTTTCTCGAGATCGTTGAGAGGCATTCTATTGCCGCATTCATCGGGCGGTCAATCGGGAGAAGATCTCGAGGTCGCTTTTGCAAGTCTTCATCGATTCCGCATCAAGAAGAAGACAACAATGGATTCCAAATCGTATGTAATTTACGCTTTTTTCTCCATTAAAATTATGCTTTCAGGTTCTAACATGGTTATTAGAATTGATAATCGCATTCAAATGGGGCTGCATCGTGAGCCAACCATGGATTAATCTGTAAAACATATGAATTGGAGAAAATTTTTTTGGGTTTTATGAAAATCGCGCATTCTGTCCAGTTTCGGAGTTTTTCGATAAATCCAAAATTAAATATTTTTGCATATTTGGAATCTACACGACGAGACGATCACATCGGTGGGTGGCCCGTCGCCGGAGGTGGCCGGACGCGCCCTCACGCGCCGCCACGGGCACTAAGGACGACGACGCCACAGCGACACGCGCCAGATCCGCTCTTCCAACGGCCATTGACGCCATGTCGGGACGTCAGAAGATACCTGGGCCAAGAATCGACCGGCCAACCCGATTCACCTGATCCGCTGGTCAATCTTGCCCGGCCGAAGTGGATCGCCGACGCAGGCGCCGACGCGGGTCACGACGCGGGTCACGGCAATCGCAGGATGATCGCGGGTCAGACGCTACGACGACGCCATCTCTCGACCGCTCGACCACCTCACCCGACCCGGACCGACCGACATCGACTGGACCCGGCCAACGGCCAACGACTACGGGACCCATTAACGCCGACCGGCCACCATAACCCAAAGAGCCAGACACGCGCCGCCACACGCACCGAGCCTTCCGTGGCGCAAAGTGAGCTGCAGAGGGTATTACGCTGGGCAATTTTGATATCTACAGACTCAGACAATTCCCTAAGCAATGTGGTATATTGACTTAGTATGTTCGGCATGATATGAAAATGCTGTGATAGCAAAAACCCTATGTACGCCTAGAAATTAGGGTATTTTTATCAGTATTTTGGTATCTCTCTCTATGGTTTCTGAATACATATGGTTACAAGATGAATATGACTCCATTAGGACTGCAGAGTCTAAATTCACTTGCCAATGAATAAATTGAACAGTTATAATTAAGATTACATATATATATAGAATGTGATACATAAAGTTAATATCCCCGGTATGAGTGATTCTTAAGGATCCAATTAGGGTCGCGGACCGCCAAAAGCAAGGCACAATTTGATCGGCTCGAAACATCAATCTCATATCAGGCGGATGTCTCCTGTTTTATTACGTGACCATACTCCCAAAGGAGGTGATCCCGTGTTATTTCATGGAGGGATACATGTATGGCATGTGCTTGAGAAATGACTGATCTTAGTGGTTCATACACCCAAAGGTGGTGATTTCACGAAGGATTAGAATATGTTCTCATGGCTGGCCATTATGTGGAGAGTGTACAATCGCATGTCATATTTTCTCGCCCCAAAGGTGATTATGTGATGATGTATGTAATTCTCATGAGTATTCACATGGATGCCGATTGTATTGCTTTTGTTTTGCTTTACCAATTTTTCGTGAGCTTAATTCCATTTCAATTCGAGATCCTTACCGATTGAATTTCAAGAAATGGAAAGAGGACTTTCTCGTTTGGAACGGAGTCATGATGTTCACGGGCGCCTTTACAATGGATGTTTGCCAGATATCACAACCACTAGTATTGAAACCGAGAAACTCGACTTTATACCCGAGAGGAGCAAATAGGATTTGGCCATCGACAATGAAGAAATCCATACAAGAACATTTATGGTTTACTGCTAGACTCCAGACCGCTAAGGAAATGATACAATGATGAGGCTAGAAATCGAGTTTCATCCACGTCGAGGTTGAACACTTCTTCAAAAGCTCTTCAACATGAAGTATGATGGTACACCAGTTAGATTACGTCCCGAGATGCATGACCTAAAGGCGAAACCCAAGCTCTTAATGTTACTTATTCCCGATGTCAGATTACAGATTGCTCTCGAACACCCTTCCACCCGATTCGGGATTATAAAGACAAACTACAATTCCTAAGATGAGACTTGGCTCAAGAATGACTTGATAGTAAGGGTGGTGGCAGAGGAAGAGAAGCTTAAGGGAAGGAGAAAGAGCACATGGCCTGAGAGCATAGCCGGTGTCCCCACAAGAGGAAGAATAAGAGTTCAAAAGTTTAACTCATAAAGGTGCTCAAGTGAAAACTACCAATAACTGACAATATAGGTCCAAAGAAGACATTCTTGAAAAAGGATGGTGATCGCTGCTTCTTTTGCAAGAAGAAAGGTCATATGAAGAAGGACTGTGCAAAATTTAAAGCTTGGATGTCCAAGCGTGGGCTTACAGGTAATGATTCTTTAATACTTGTTCAGAATCCAACCTATCCAAGCACCATCTAGTTCGTGGCTCGATAGTGGATCAACTAATCATGTTGCATTTACCATACAGGATTCATAAACCTGAGGAAGCTAAACAAGGATGAATCAAAGCTCACTGTGGGAAATAACGAAGGTCAAGTCATAATTCGTGGGAGATGTAATCTTAGTTTTAGATTCGGTTTTAAATTGATGTTGAAAGACACATTTTATACCTTCCTTTAGAAGGAATTTAATAAAAGATCGCTGTTTGGATTCGTATGATTATTCTTTTGAAATTAAGAACAATATTATTTCAATATTTCTAATTCAAATAAGGTTTGCAATCACATGTCCAATCTGATTATACATTAAGTTTATCTCCGATGACATATACGTAGCTTACTATCAAAAGGCCGTTTTTCTAAGAGACCACTACCTAAGGAAGAGTCTTATGCATTATGGCATAAACGCACCTGGGCTACATCTCTAAGGATAGAGTAGAAAGGTCGTATAAAGACTAATATCCCGCCTCGTCTAAAAATGACTTAGAGATATGCGTAGACTGTTGTAGGGTAAAATGACCAAGATAAGAAAGAAAACTGCAGTCCGTAGTTTTGACTTGTTGGAAGTCATTCACACCGATATAAGTGGACCTTATGTGGCAACCTTGTGTAGAAAATTTTATTTCATCACATTTATTGATGACTATTCTCGATATGGTTATTTGTACTTGATTAAAGAAAAGTCCTATCTCGACAAGTTCAAGATTTTTCTGACCGAAGTCGAGAAACAATTGGGAAAAGTCATAAAGGTTGTTAGATCCGACCGAGGTGGAGAGTATTATGGCAAGCATGGGGATGTCGATTGTACCTTAAGGGGCCATTCGCTGGAATACCAGAGGACTCGGGATATGGCACAGCTTACTATGCCCGAGCCCGAGCAAAATGGTATAGCCGAAAGGCGTAATCGTACTCTTATGGAAATGGTAAGGAGTATGATTAGTAGGACAAATTTACCCGGTTTTCTATGGGGTGAAGCTTTGAAAACAACTTTGTACATTTTGAATCGTGTACCTACGAAAGCCGCTCCATTGACTCCTTTGAATTATGGATCATGTAAAGCCTAAATTTAAACCATCTTGTTCGGGATGTCCCGCTAAGTAGTTATATAATCCAACATTAAGTAAGTCGACCTGCAACCACTAGGTGTTATTTTGCATCTTACCCTAACATTCGAAGGGATACGGCTCTATAATCCCAATGGAGGCACAAGAATCGTGGAATCACAGACAATTAAGTTTTGAGTTTGGATGTGGTCAAGAGAGTAGTCGCTTCGCTGCACTATTGAGGATGATAGTACGATGAGTAATGTGGTATCTGTATCTCCTCCCATACAGATAATTGTGGAAACTCCCACACACCATATTGAACCTGTTGAGACTAGGGATCCTGTTGTTGAGACAGCTCCTAATGAAGTTCATCAAGGCTCAAAGTGCACGTGGCTATTACTACTCCAAAGAAGGAGATCCACTAGGGAGAGACGACAAGAATACCACCGACTATTTAGTCTATATAGAGAGCAAGATTCACGATATTGGTTCGTGACTGACCTGCAATAACTTATGAGGAAGCCGCCATTCTAATCGTAATCGTGGTCGATGCAATGAGAGATGAAATTCAATCTACGAGGCATAACGGAGTTTGGGAACTTATTGAATTACCCGATGGTCATGCGACCCATCAGTCGCAAATGGGTGTATAAGACTAAAAGGGACTCTAAAGGAAAGGTTGAAAAGCTTAAAGCCGACCGTAGCCAAAGGTTTCACCAGAGAGAAGGAGTAGACTATGAAGCAAATTTTTCTCCGCCTTCTAAAGATTCTTTCGCAGTGATCATGGCATTATTTTCGTTCATTTTGATATGGAGTTACACCCGCATGGATGTCAAACCGCCTTCTCAATGGAGACCTTAATGAAGAAGTCTATATGATGCAACCCATGCCTTGTGGCAAATGATCTGTGAACTCAGATAATCTAAAAAGTTCATTTATGGTCTCAAGCAAGCTTCTGCACAATGGTACTTAAAGTTTCATAAAGGTTGCTGCCCATATGGTTTTGTCGAGAACAAAGTGCATCAACGATATACCGCAAAGGTCAAGTGGGAGGAAATCTACTTCTAATACTCTATGTGGATGATATCCTGCTTGCAAGCAGTGACCTTGGTTTACTGCATGAGACAAAGCGGATGTTGTCAAATAACTTCGATATGAAGGACCTTGGTGAGGCGTCTTTTGTCCTGGGCATTGAGATTCATAGGAATCGCTCGCACTATCGGGTTTATCTCGTGAGGGTATATGTTGGATCGAATTTAGAAAGATCTCAACATGCACAATGTAAGCCGTGAATCGCTCGTTCAGAAGGCGATAAGTCGAGTCTATCACAATGTCCTCATTCGGGAGCATAGAAAGCCCAAATGAAGAATAAAATTTTATGCTAGTGCACTGGAGTATTATGTATGCCTGGCGCACTAGGCCCGATATCGCTTTTGCAATGCGACTTCAGCAGACATCGCCAAACCCAGACATGATCATCGGGCTGTCGCCAAGAAGGTTATGAGGTAATTTGTTGAGACAAAAGATCATATGTTGATTTACAAACATTGCTCGTGACTAGTCATATTCGCATTCAGACTTTGGCCGGGCTGTCGATGAAAGAAGTCAACAACTCGGGTTATATCTTTAAGTTAGCAGGAGGTGCGTTGTCATGGAAAAGTTGAGAAAATGTAAATCAATCGCATCCTCTTACCATGCAAGCGAGTTTCAGAAGATGCTTTTCGAAGAATCACGCAGTAATTTGGTGGGTCTCCGAAACTCATTAAGGAGCTAACCGTGTTTGATTTTGATGTGCCCATACAATTGTATTGTGACAATAACTCAGTGTGTTTATTAACAACAAATGAGGTCTCAAGTGGGTCTAAGCACATGGAGGTCAAATAATCAATTACAAAGGAAAAGTTCAAAACTAAGTGGACGTTGAAGTGGAGCACATCAACAGATGATATGATTGCAGATCCGCTTAACTAAAGGCCTTCGCCCCTTGTGTATTTGATCAATATGTCATTAACACGGGCTTAGAGTATCATGGATACCTGTGATAAATTAAAGGGGAGCTATTGTTTTACGTTGTTTTATGAAGGATGAATCCAATTTCATTACATTTTTTGTAATAATTAATTTTTATCAACTCTTTTACATTCAATAAGGTATTTGTGAATGTAGGTTTATCGAAATAGTACATATAATTGAGTTGAAAATCTCAAGGCATTATGTAAACCTTGAATATAGTTATGGCATTCTTGGCATCGCCTTAACAAAGCATGTTTTGTTACACATAAAGTAAAGTTACCTATCAAGGTAATATATATACGTGTTCGTTGAACCATGATGGATATTCTCCGTGACACACTAGGCTCTTGTGATTAATTTAAGGAGAGAGAATTTGACTAACAAATGGATAACACATGAAGTATCACTCATTATGAGGGTATTGTCCATTTAAACACACTACCATACATTGAATCCATATCAAGAAAAGTTGAAAGCACTCAGGGCTTATGGAAGGGCTTGCATGAGTACATGCAATTACCATCACATGATTCAAGAGTTCGAGGACTTATGGGATCTGACGACTATTAAGAATAATCTCTGCACTAATATAAAAGGTGCGCACGCTTGTTTCAATTAATATCGCCTTGCTAAGAATGTAAGATTTTTCATTGGCTGGCCGATTAATTGAAATTAATCGGGATTAAGTTGGTCTAATAAGTGGAGATTATCGGGCTTCTTAATAAAACATACTGGGCCGGCTACAGGTAGCCGAGTACGCAACTCGCCTGCGATGAGAGGGCCCGTGGCTCGAACTCAATATATAGAAGGCCTAAGTCCCTCCTAAAACCCTAAGTGATAATGCGCATAATTCTCACATACGCTTTTTCTTCTCGAGAAATATTTTCTCGAGATCAGCTGAGAGGCATTCTCATTGCCGATTCATCAAGGGTCAATCGAGAAGATCTTGAGGTCGCTTTCTTGCGTCTTCATCGATTCCGTGATCAAGAAGAAGACAACAACCCGATTCCAAATCGCGATGTGAATTTGGCGCTTTTTCTCCATTAAAATTATGCTTGTGTTCTAACATGGTTATCTAGAATTGATAGAATCGTATCCAACGCTAATTTACAATTTCAACACAAGCAGCCCACTACCAGATCACACGACAAGAAAAATTCAAAAAATTCCAACAATTTGTCCTAAGTTCGGGGATCGATCAAACCCGCCCTCACGCCCCAGTCTACCAAACATCGACAAAGTACTTAAAAGAAGCGACAAAAACCCAAAGAGGGAGAAACCCCTACCTCACCTGAGTTTGTCAAAATTCCTCAACCGGCACCACTGCAGAGCTGGCTCACAGAAAGCAGCCTTTCCTTTTGGGTCTCCGAAGACTCGATGGTCGGATTCACGGAAATTTAGAGAAGTCTCTCTTCAAACCACTCGCTAACTGGAGCTCCACCGTCTCCTCCTTCCGTTTCAGCCAATTCTTCCTTTTGGAAGAGACGACACTATTGGACATTCGCCCTTAAAGGTCATTTAAACTTTCCATTAATACCAATTATGTCCTCCTTTTCCCGCTTTGACATTCTAAGACTATTATCTCGCCGGGCCCATTTTCATACTTTCTCTACTCATGCCACTTATAGCACATGAGTACGTTTTATATGTGACTTTCGTCGCATCGAAAATCGTTTTACGGCACCCGAAACGCGATGCCTCAAAAAACGTGTACCCGACCGCTCCTGACCCGACGCTCTAGCTAGATTTCTCGCGAGACGTCCCAACTATGGAAATCCATTTCATCATCCGAGATCTAGAGAATAAATTCCGGATTTTTTTGATCGAAATTACGATTTTGCCATTTTTCCAGAAATTGGAATTTCTCGGGTCTTACAACTTTATTTAGTTTGTTTGACTCTCCATGTGCAATATGGAGCCTAAGAAAATATGTAAAATGTTGAGAATTACATTTTCCACAGTAAAACCAAACATGCGAAAATCATTTTCCTTAATATTATTTTTATTTCCCTAATACTTTTCGCCCAAACAAAGTTCTCAAAGCCGCTCGGTCCATGGATAGAAAGTATAAGGAAAGAAAAATTTAAAGAAAAGGATTTTCTCATTTTAATGTCTAACGTAAAAATGTCAAAGAAAATCAAATATACATAAAATTATTTAGAAACTTAAGTCTTTTAAAATTATATAATCTTTATAATGAAAAATGAAAATAAATAAAATTAGTTTGAATGGGCCAGTCCAAACAGAGCAAGTGGGCTGTCCGTGGGTAGCCCACTCATCCTACATTTGTTCCATTTTTTTGAAACTGATTTCCATGGCCATTTCCGGCCTCATACACACAAAAACATGATTTAATGCATAAATCACCTCCCAAACAGCCCAAACAGCCCCTACACTACCACTCGATCGACAAATGCCCCAAAAATTTCCACACTTTGCCCAAGATTCGGGATCGATCAAACTACCACTACCTACCAAACTAACACAAGCATCAACAAAACACTTAAATCAAGAGTAAAACTAGATAAACCCCCACCTCACTGGAAATATCGAAACTCTAAGAAACTGTCCACGCCACATTCTCACGCATAAACAACTTTCCTTCGCTTCCTTCGAATCCGACCGTTCGAACTCCCGTAATTTATAGAGAAGTGGCTCCCTCTCTCTAGAAAAATCAAATCTCAAAACCTAAGGCCAGAAACTCGTTCTGCCCTTCACGCGGCCTCCTTTTTCCCTTTCGAGAAGATCAAAGGCTATTTGCTGCATTTGTCTTTACTATCATTAACAATTCAAAATGTCATCCATGTCCCTTCTCTCGATTTGACACGTGGCACAATCTCTCGCCCATTTCCATCATCATCTCTACTCATGCAACATGTGTCACATGAGTATTACGTTATGTACCGACCTTGTCACATCACATCGTTTTACTCAAGACTCGACATCGGCGCCGGAAAACGCCAAGAAATTCGATCGTTCGAATTTACGAAATTCGACGCAGTTAGCCAGGATTTCGAGATTCATTCCAACTGAAATCTGTTTCATCATCTGAGATCTAGAAAAATTTCGTATTTTTACCAAAATTACGATTTTGTCTTTTGAGAAAATTGGATTTTTTCTCTGGCTCTTACAACATAAATTGAATTATGGTCTCGTGGATTTTAATAAAGTATATTATGCGTTAAATGTTTGAAATTGTTTTATATTAAGAGTTATGTTTATGAGGTAAAACAAGAGTTATATTTCCAAACCCTCAATTATGCATATGAACATAAGTTGGTTCTCTTCCCTTGTTTTAACTAAGACCCTGTTTGATAAAATGAAAAAATTAAGTGCTGAAAAATAAGTGTTGAAAAATTAAATGCTGAATTTCATAAGTATTGAATCAGCATCGTAAAAAACTGCTTGATAAGTTAATGACAATTGAATATGGAAGATAAATATATTGTTTGATAATCAGAATGTCGAATAATCGAAATTATATATTTTACATATTTAATTCTTATTATCATTAAATTACTATATTATCCAAAATAAATAGAGTTTCTAATAATATTTTATTTTCACTACAATTATTAATTATTGTAAATAACATGTTTAAAAATATGTAAAAATATTTATTCTAATAATATTATCCAAAAAAGACATAAATATGTTTAAAAATAACCGATATAATCTAAACTTTCTAAAACTATCCAAACTAACCAAGAGATATTTACAAAATATTATATTATTTATAAAGGTTTTTTGGTCAAATTTATTTTCATTTAAAAAAATTTGTGTTGACCGTATTCTACATTCCACATTAAGTAAGTATTTACCTACTTATAATTTTCAACAGTTTTTCATTTAAAATTTTCAATTAAGAACTTCATAAAATTTTGTTATCAAACATATTGAAAAATTAAAACCATTGAAAATTTCATTTTCACTAGCTTTAATATTTTCTTACGCTTTATCAAACGTAACTCAAGCCTCCTAAATACAAATGCATAAAGTTAATCAATTGATTTAAGTTTGAATTATTAAAAAGAGATTTGAGGAAATTTATGAATAGGTTCAACTTCTGAGAGTATATATATATATATATATATATATATATATATATATATATATATATATATATATATATTTTTTTTTTTTTTTTTTTTTTTTTTTTTTTTTTTTTTTTTGGTTACATGGGAGCCATATTATGTGTATTAATTTTTTTCGCATTGAGGTAATTACATGCGAGACAAGGCTCCCCATTTCTCCAACGCCCTTTTCCCACCCTCTCATAGAAACAGAATGAGATCCCCTCTTCCCACCAAACACGTCATCTATCCCACATGCCCAAATTCTTCCCATAGAAACTCATGCATACATAACATAAAAATAACATTTAATGCTATGGAAACTCCTTGACCTCTGAATCTTTAACTCAACTCTGGTGTGATCCGAAGGGACAATTCTTATAAAACGCCTTCTTAGTGCGTGCATCTCATTTTATTCTCGTGCTTCAATATCTTTTTCAATATTCTCCTTGATTTGCAAGATGATCTCCAATTCATGTTTATGGAAGGTTCCTTAACTAGTGCAATTATCCCTTTATTATCTATATTTTATCTTCATAATTATCTCACCAAATATTCGGATTTTGGCTCATCAAAGATCCTGATTTCATTCCATAAATATCATAATGGAATATTTGCTTCCCATAGAAAACTCACCAAACGTGATTCAATCTTCTAGATTTGATCCGTCCATTATTGCTCAATATCACCCTCTACTCTTCCTTATTCATCTCAAGAAATATTAGATGAGTTGTGTCAAACAATACGATACAACAACTTCTGCAACATCAGCTTTGACAACAGGTTCTACGGATGGAAACATACGATTTATTTTTTCCTAAGATTATGATAAGAAATATCTTTTAGCATACATCTTTCATTGTAACATTATTGGAATTTCTTGTCTTGGTGATTGTTTTTCTAGACAATGACTTCAAGGGGACTTATATGGCACCTTGATTGACTCTCACCTTGACTGAACCAAAGTTTTACGTTTATTCCAGGTAATATATATATATATATATATATTCTTTTCCTGACAAACTTCAAAGACTTTTGAAGCATTTCGACCCTTAGCTGAACCAAAGTTCCAAGTCTATTCCATATGTATTAGGTAAATTCTTATTTCTTCTTAAAGTCCAAGTTCCAAATCTATTCCATATGCATTAAGTAAATTCTTATTTCTTTTTTCTTCAGATGGACAACGACTTCCGGGACTTGACTAAATTTCCAAAGTCTATTCATG
Source organism: Tetrastigma voinierianum (assembly GCA_016808115.1). Lineage (NCBI taxonomy): Eukaryota > Viridiplantae > Streptophyta > Magnoliopsida > Vitales > Vitaceae > Tetrastigma > Tetrastigma voinierianum. The sequence goes on along the minus strand of JAEQBH010004885.1, from coordinate 69,326 downwards.
TGTCAGGTAAATTTTAGTTTCTTGGTCTTCGGAATTTGGATGGATAACCACTTCAAGGACTATTGTGGCATGCAATTTTGACTCTCAATCAAAGCCAAATTCTAATTCTATTATGTATATTTAAAAATAAAAAATTTCTTTTTCTTTAGATGGAAAAACGACTTCATGCTTCAAAAACTTCATAATTAATATCTTGAATTAATTTACTTATGAATAGGCAAGCTAAGTCATCTGATCATTAAATTTATTTTCTAGGTGATTTTTTTCCTTAGGAGTCTTTGTTTTCTTTGTTTTTCAAAATAAAAAACAGTTTTGAAAATTTGTAACCAAACATACTTTTATTTTCTCATGTTTTATTCTTATATTAAATATGTATACATACATATAGAGCTGACAATATGGGTTCAGCCTGATGGGCCAGTCCACTTTAGCCCGAATTTTTGGAGGATTGAGCTATAAAATTTAAGGGCCGAATAAAACAGAACCAATTTAGTCCGACTAGTTTTGGCACGTGACCCATGTGGGTTTGGCTCGAGTTTGCCCAATTAGTCCGACTCATTAATTTTTTTAAGTAACTGGCTTAGTAATTGAGATTTTCAATGATTCATTTATAAAATTTGATATTTGGCTATCTCTTTTGTAGCATAGGGATTTTCAAAATAATAATTATTATAATATATAGATTAAGATATTAAATTTTGTTGTTTTGTCTATTTTATTTTCACTTTCTAAATGTATCTTAATATAATTTATATGATAATTTAATATTTAAAAATCTTGTATGAAAATTCATTAAAATGCATTTGAATTAAACAAATTACAGTTTTAATATTGAATAAATTTTTATTTATCTCTATTAATCCTATTTTAAATATTTACACTACTTTTTTTACCCTTAAATTTTATTCAATCATATATGTTTTTGATAAAAATGAAGTTGTACTAGTTGCAATTAATTAATGCGCACATGTAAACCCGAGAAAATTCAATTTTTCTAAGAAAGGGTAAAACAGTAATTTCAATGGGAAAATCTGAAATTTTTCTATATCTCGAATGATGAAATGGACTTCACTGTTGGAATCGTCTCGCAAAATCTTGCAACCACATCGAATTTCGTCGAATTCTGAGACAATTGAAATTTCACGTTTTTCGAGGCACCGAATGTAGTACAGGACACTTGGCACATGATGAGTGGTTCACAGTGTGCCACGTGTCAAGTGTAGGGTAACTCAAACAAAGAGCTAAAGTGGGACCCGTAAGAGACATGTGGCAACACATGATTGGAGAGAGATCCAAGGTAGATGGTTAAGGTGACTAGGGTAATCCAAGGAGCCAATGGGGTGTTGACATGTGGCAAAAAAGGTACTCTCCAAACTTGACACGTAAACACAAAGAGCAATTGTGGTTTGGGAAATCGCCCAACACCACGCTGAGAGGCCCATGAATTGTTTCAGAGTTATCCAACACCACTTATGATCATTCAACATATTTATATCGAAGGGTTGCCCACAAATAAAACAAATATTTTTGTTTAGAAACGGTTTTCATACATGGCATAAACATGTGTGAGGGAGTCGGTGAGGACTCAAGGCATGGAAATTGAGCATGTAGACATTCGAGTAGGAATCATGAATCTACTGAATGTACGACTCACTTGTTCACCCGACCCGGGGCCATGATTCAATCGAAGCCCGAGGACGCCCGGCCGGCTCATTATTCAAATCCCTTTTAGCAATTACATTTCATGATCCGAGGACGCCCGTTTAATTCTTTTAGTTATAGTTTTATTAAATTTTTATTTTCAAAGATATCGCGAATTCGAATCCCCGACTCTACTCCTGGTCATGATCCAAACCTGAGCCCGGCTTACTCCGACTTTTTCAATTGTCTTCAAAACATTTTGTCTGTTATTCCATTTTAGACTTTTTAATTACGCTTAAGTATTTGCATTGGGCAAGCCTATTAACATTTACAAATTCAAAAGACCCATAACATGTACATTTAACAAAATGCTTTTACAAATGTGGTTCGTAGTTCAAATTGAGTTTTATAAAATATCAATGTTCGAAGATTGAAGTGAATGCATATGACTCCGAAAGCATACTGCAATTCTTTCTTCTATGACTCGAAGCTCGACTGGTCTTGCTTCACCGTTTATCACTTATTCGCGTATTGATAAACAATACGCTAAGCATTTTCATGCTTAGTAATTCTATACAGCTTATTCCATTTCATTCAATATATATCATGCAATTATCAGCAATAATGTTTGGTAATGTCCGTAATGCAAAGATACTTATACAAATACACTTTATATCATTTTTCTTTGGGCTTGTGATTTCACATATAGTTATAGAAATCGACATTCACGATGTATTCGCTTAGAATCCCGTCCCGCTATTATCCAAGAGCAATGTGGTTTCACATTCAACATTACCATCTCACATATGGCTATAGAAATCAACATTCACGATTTACCTGGGCCAAGCTAATCCTATCATGTCGGGTCATTCAAGAAGAATGATTTCACCTTCACATTACCATCTCAACACTGTTATAGAAATCGACATTCATGACAGATTCAATCGTAAATCTGTCCTTTGTCATTCAACAGCAATGTGATTCCACATCCGAAGAATTACTTGCTAATTCCTCTGCGACGACCCGCTTCGTGAATCCCGCCATGTCGGGTCATTCAATATAACACTTCAAATCAATTTACTTTTATGCAATAATTTCACTTATAGTTCAAATACTCGCATACATGCAGATATTTGACAAGCATTCCAAATACTAATAATTCAAATCGATACATATACGTATATTTCACAAATAGAGAACAAATAGGGAACAAAGAACAAACCAATTATCGATTCCTTTTCTTTTTCGATATCAATCCTAGGTCAGGTTGTCGTCTTCACTCGCACCTAGTCAAATACAAATTCTTCACTCTTAGTGGTTAAGCAAATATTCATACTAAAAGAATATCGTCGAGGCGAAGCGAAGCTTCGCCGAGGCAGCGAGGTACAGTACGTTTTTCACTTAGCCTCATTCTTATTTGAACCCCCATTAATTGTTTCTTAGGGTCCCTAAACAATCGGTGTATGAATAAAGGACTTAACGATGCAAAATAAGCAAAAATGGGGCTGATGGAATTCACTAAGATCGGTGATTCACTTTTGACTTGTAAATTCCAGACAGTTATCCATCAGCCACGGCATCGGTGACAGTTTGAGTCTGCACGCAGATCGATTGCCCATCGTGATCCTCGTATCAAAGACAAATTTCAACTCAGACGGCACACCCTACGGGTTTTTGCCTAGAAATATTCAATTTTGGGATTTTTCTCACATTTTTCTTCCACAAATCTTCTCCAATTCGTCCCATATCAAAAAATCCAATTAATATGGAATCCTTCAAAACAACTCCAAAAGTGGCTTAGAATAAATGAAAACTCTTTTCTCTCAAGTTGTGGCTTTTCCCCAAAATCCAACCCAAAATATGAGGTTAGGGTTTTGATTTTTCTTACCTTGAACATCTCAAATCTCTTCAGATGTTGTTCGTCTCTTAGGAGCAAGAAATGGGAAGCAAAGCCAACCAAAACTTGATCTCTTGCCAAACCCTAGCTTTTCCCCCTTTTTCTCCCCTTCCTCGCAAAAATGGGATTTCGTTTCCTCCAAATGAGCCCAGCGACCTGCCTGGGTCTTTATAAACTCCACTTAAGTGTAAGGCCTTGTCTGGGCCTACACACTTTTTATCATTTCATTTTATCTTTTCGTCTCAAACTCATTATTCTTTTAAGCCATGTTTGGCTCAAACCCATTATTTCATTTAGGTCTCCTATTCTTTCACTTCGGGGCCATTCATTTGTCATAATTTCACCTAGACATTTATTCTTTATAACACCAATCTTAGGTCCTCTATTTACAATTTCCACATTGGCTCTTTTCACTAAATATTTCGTTCAATCACTTCTAATTTCAAGATATAATATTCAATTATATGCTCACACTTTAAATTTACATTTCACAATTTATCAATTTATCAAATTACCCTAAAAGGATCGCAGTTGACTCACCATACCTAAAATATATAATAAAATTATTATAAAAATTCTAGGTATTGATATATAAATGTGTGTGTTTTCCATTGCATGAGTACTTAGGTGGGGAGTAACCCTTGTAGGAGATTCTCACTACTGGGCATTGCTCACCCTGTTAAGGGAAAATTATTTCAGGTACATGGAGTATTCAGGAAGACGGCGCTTACTAGAGCTAGGCCGCTTTTGAGAAGAAAGCCGACATGTGGCTTTGATTATATATCTTTGTAAAACATGTATGAAACATTATGATTTGTACATGTTGTATAAGAGTGTAATTAACTCTTGAAACTATTGTAATAGTTGATTATATTTTGGTGAGTATGGATGTATGGGCCCTACGTGACCCTTTTTGCTCATGTATGGGTATCATGATATGAGACACACAGTTTCATTGTGCCGATTTGCGGGTCAACCCGACCCCGGATCGGGCGCTACAAAATCAGAAGGACATTAGCATCAGACATGCACAGATCATTGCATCGAGCTCGTAAAGTGATGAAATGATTAATCTACCATTCTGTGAATGTGTAGAGTTTCAAACGACATCGTCCATTTGAGACTCACGGTGGTATAAAATGAATAAAACAAATGAAAAATAAATTAATGTGTGTTAGGTGGAGCAAGAAGGGGATCGTTAATATCCTCAGGTGAAAAGCATGGAACTTTGGGTGTAAGAGACCCGCGGTGTGATCCAAAACTTTTGTATTGGTGTAAGAGCCCCGCAGCGTGAGCCAAATTTCTGTTGCCCAAATAAGACACACGACAATACATAGACTCGAGTCAGGTGATAGAGCTCGGATTGACTCGATTAGTTTTCCCATCGGGCACTTTCTGCAAAGGGGTACCGGTGGAGTTGGTAAGGGTTTGGTATACGTGTGTCATTGGAAAATACTAGTGACCTTAGGGCTCACACTCGCATAGGCATTGTGAGGGAACGTAGAGAATCAGATATGGCAGAAGATATTCCATGCATGATATACTACATTCATGTAGATATTTACTTTACGCGATGGGTTTGTTTGATCAATGCATGAACACTAGCGTGGCAACCCTTATAGGAGATTATCACTACCAAGCCATTTCATCTCGCCGTGGGACCCCGGATATGGCGCTCACAAATTTAAGATCGAGCTTAGTAAACGACACTAGGAGCTCTGTGTGTATCCATAAGTATACTCTATACAAGTCACAAATTGGTATCGGGAAAGATAAAGCACGAGTACCTAAGGCCTGGTGGAATATGGGTTTAGCATCAATATTATGTGTGTCTGGAGTATGAGACCACAGCCATGTCGGTTTAGGTATGTGATTACCTAGGCAATCACGGATAGATTGTAACATTGTTCACTAATCATGTCAGGTTCTAATGCGTGTTTCCATGTTGTGATCGCACTCCGTGTTGCCAATTTGAAAAAATATAAGATGCATACTGCATGATGAAAGAGGAAAAGGTGAACACTAGGTTGTGAAAAGACATCTCAGTGGGTTCTGAAACACAATGAACAATGAAAATTTCAGAAATTGAATTAAAATCTGTATTGGGTTGGTCACGATTAGCAAATCACTGATGAAAAATGCATGAACTAAGTTAGTTCATATTAGACGGTTCACAGTGGTTGGTAATGTACACCGCTAGTTGTAATTCATTAGAACTACAACTATCAACATTATTACGCGTGTGATGGCAAGTCGAGGTTCGGGATCGAGGTCGTCCACGGCTAATAGTACAACCACCACCGTTCAATCGACAGCTCCTTTACATAGAGCTGGATCGCCCAATCGCCACCATTATGGTATGAGCGCAGGCTACTACCTTGCACCGACTAATGCAACGGTGGGCCAGTGGAGGAACAAGTAACCCTCAATAGGTTTCCAAAGAATATCATCCTCAGCATGACACGGGAGAGGGACCATAATGTGAATGGCCATGACATAAGAGAGAGAGATGGGAGGATGCACCTGAGCAACTCGAGATGCTGTGCTAGTGGCAAGAGGGAAGGAGAGTCGGTCTCTTTCTAGTTCAAAAGAAGCCAAAGGCTTTGGGCTTCGAGGTTTCCAAAGCCGCGCCATCCCGGCTGGTGCCAGTCAAGATTCCTAATCAAAGTGATTGATGACATGTTACTTCTCGCCATTAGCCCGACATAAGAGGTGACTGCCTGATGCAAGTGATCCTGGGCCTCAGACAAAGGCTCAAACATCAGCACAGCGACACTTCGCTTATTCCTTCGCCCCCAAGACAGTCGAGGAATCCAAAGATCGCCCTAGAGCACCGCAGAGGCACTGCTAATTCGCATATGGGTCGAGGTCAAGGGCATGGCTCGCAATCAGCCCCGAACTGTTGAGTTCTTCCCCCATCCCCCCACCCTTCCTCCCTCGCGATTTGTATCCCCGACCCCGCCAACACCATTCTAGTGACGTCCTTCGCTTGTCCACTGGTCCGACATCCTTCCTGGCCTCACCATCATCCTCTCGACCCTTACCAGGCCTCTCTCCCAACAAACCACCATCATGCAAACCCCGCTGGTACCGCAATCTCAAACCTAACCCAAAAATATGGCTCCTCGCTAATTTAATTCTAAACTGTCTCGAACCCGCACCAAGCCACCTTAGGTTCTCCAGGATCCCAAGTGGGTTCAGGCAATGCTAGAAGAATATGATGCTCTCATCCCGAATCCAGATTGGCTCGTCTCTCGAGACCGAGGCAAAATATATGGGCAACAAATGGTGTTTCACATCAAAATAAAATCCCACTCGCTCTATCGCACCCAAGATAAAGCTTGCCTTGTTGCTAAAGGGCTTTCACCACTGCCATTAACTTTCACGACTCAAACTGGATAAATCTCATCACCGCTCATACTATGCTTAGCATCGCTCAATCGCAAGTAGTCGCTAACTTGATATAAATCATGCATTTCTCAATGGGCATCTCATGAGAGGTCATATATGATTTGCATGCATGTCAATTATCTACATCATGTCATTTACTACATACACATTTATGGTCTCAAAATGTGCTTTGCGAGCTTAGTACCGTGGAGCTCCAGCACTTTCGCTTCTTTTCTCAACTTTGTCATCCACTCGTCCTCTTTATTTACTTCCCACGGTAATGCGGTTCTATTTCTAGCTATGTCGATGATTTGATTATTACAAGTAGTGACCCCTCCCTTGTCGACACTTTTATTCAGCAACTTGACTCTAAGTTCTCCACAAAGGATCTTGGGGTGCTATCTTTCTTTGTGGAGCGAGGTTTCGCCAATTCAACGTCATCTATCATCTCAAAAAAGTATATATTGGATCTTTTGAGAAAATTTTAATACGCCGCTTCAAACCCGTCTCTACACCGCTTGTCGTGAGGTACTTCTCTAACTACTTACACGCACCACCAACACGCCACCATGTGTACCGTCAGGTGGTTGGTGGCCTCCAACATCTCTGGATGACGCAGCCAAATATTTCTTTTATCATGAATAAACTCTCCCAGTTTATGCACGCGCCATTCGAACACCATTGGGGATTGGTCAAACGTCTATTTCGTTATCTTAATGGCACGAGATCCTTTGGTATCTAGCTTCTTATCGACACTCCTCTGACATTGCATGGTTTCTTTGATGCGGATTGGGCTAGTAAACTCCAAATGGATTTGACTCTCCATGTGGGCTTTCTTTTCTTATTTTCTCGTGCTAATCCAATTTCCCGGAGTCTCTACAAAGCAATGCATTGTCTCGTTTCCACCGAGGTTTAGTATCGTGCACCGCTGCTTGCCGCCGCCGACCAGAACAGAAATCGTTGGTTGCCGAAACTTCTTTCGCTTCCCGTGCGTTGTCGCCCACCCTATTCTCCTGACAACCTTGGTGCCATGTAAGTATAGCAGTGGTAAGAGAACATGGTAAAGATACATTTCTATCTATTTTCTAATCCTGCATTTCATTCTCACATGAAACACTCATGGCTGATTATCACTTTGTTTGTGACCTCGGTTTAAATATTCGGGGTCGTTTGAGTCAAGGTGGTTGTTCATGTCTCCGTCAGACCAACTTGTCGATGCACTTACCAAATCTCCTCTATTCCTACTTCTCACCCTTTACCCATGTAACAAGATTTTCAGATATTTCTAACACGCTATTTTGAGAGAGCGTATTAGAGTATTTTAAGGTTTCCTTTTATTGGCTTTATGCTATTACTATTTTGTCCTTATATTGGTATATATATATACCTCAACTATTTTAATATTATTTAAATCTCTTTCATAATACAAAGTCTTTAGTCTAGGTGGTCTGATTTAGACAAAAAACAATGTATATATATACAAAATGAGTTAGGCCTAAATCAGAAAGAAAAAGAAAAAAACTTCGGCCCAAATCAAACAAGTTAGGTACAAAAGCCTTTTTTCTTTGATGATGACTTCATGGGGTTTGGCAAACTTGGTCATTAATATGCATTTAATTTCCTCGTAGATAGAAGACCCGTATATATGATCCAATCATGACTAAACACTTATCCAATATTTAAAATTTTTGAAAATCCCAAGCACAAGTATTTTATTTTGTGGATCAATCTTCACCTAAAAAGGGGGAAGTAGGTTTCCTACATTCATATAAAATATTTATATATAAGTGATCAAGAAAGTAAAATTTGAAGGTGTGCACATACTCTTAAAGAATAATTGTAGTTTGGTTTAAAAGTAAAATATATCCAAATAAAATTCTCAAAGTGCCATCTATTATGGTAATAGATTGGAAGAATTACGATAGCATCAATATATTACAACAATAGATGCAGTATATTATTAGCTTAGCCCCTTTGCTATTACAATAGATGCCTATTTTTTACTCAACTTTTTTTTTTTACAAAAGTCGCACTGCGAACCTTCATATCGAATATAAATCCAAAACAAAATTTAGGTGGCAAATCAACAAACACAAATTAAAGAGGCCTTTGTTTCCGGTTTTTATTAATTTCTTCTTGGGGGTATCTATACGAGGATTGAATAATTTTCAGGCAAGGTTTAGAGGTGTGTTGGTTCCATGTTACAAGGAAAAGAAAAAAAGTTGTTGAAGTATATATATATATATATATATATATATATATATATATTTTTTTTTTTTTTTTTTTTTCTAGTTTTCCTCTCTATTTTTTTCCTTACATTTTTTATTCAAATTTTATGGGAAACAAACTGAAAGTCAAAGATTCTACATTAGTATTTAGATTTATAGCAATAGCATCATTTGATGATGGGATCTATGATTGACTCAAAACGTCTTCCTTAATTTATTTATTCATAGATGACATGAAGAATTAAAATAGTTATTCTTAATCTGACCATTTATATGGTCCCAAATCATGATTTTGCAACATTTTTGGTCATCGATGGCAAGTAGGAAACCACTGTTCCATTTATTTTTCTTCTTTTGCTTTCTTTGTTTTTGGAGTTTCTCATGGTTGAACTAGATATATAGTTACGTGGTCCATACCTACTGAAAGACCCTCATTTTTTCTATATTGACACGGCTGGCAAGAAGACTTAAACTAGTTGAGAATAAATCAAACCAATGAGTCCAATATTATTATATATAGGCTTTTAGCATCCTTTAATAACTCTCAGTAAACTCATCAATGGCTAGCAGGAAAACACACTTGCTTCTTATTGTTTTTCTGCTTTTCGCTTCTCATAGCTGAAGCTACCACTATCAATTCTACTGATGCTGATCTCAACAAAGGTTGCATTGAGGAAGAGAGGAAAGCGCTTCTTGAATTCAAACATGGCCTCAAAGATCATTCAGATCGGCTTTCTTCCTGGGTTGGGGTTGATTGCTGCAAGTGGAGAGGTGATCATAAAACAGTTCAAACAGAATGTTAGCTATCACATCTAAATGTTTTCAGATTTCTCTATGTTAGTAAGAGATGAAGATTCTATTCAGATCAGAAGCATTTAAATTACTTGACTTAAGTTTTAATCATTTTCAAGGAATTCCAGTTCCGATTTCTTGCCTGTTTGAAAGGTTGAGATACCTAATTTATCCAATGCGGTATTTTGTGAGTGATTCCTCCTCATCTTGGAAATTTATCACTGTTAAATTATCTCGATCTGAATGGAGATGTCTCCTATTATGTTCCATTAATGAGGGTTTCTAAATTTAAATTGGCTTTCCTGGTCTTTTCTTCTTAAAATACCTTGATCTTGGGAGAGGAACTCAGAAGTGAAGAACACTTCTGGATGCAAACTGTCAACTTGCTTCCATCTTTGTTAGAATTACATTTGGCCCAGTGTGAACTCAGTGACTTCCCTCCCTACTCCAATCCGTTTGTAAATTTGACTTCTCTTTTGGTCATTGATCTCCCCTACAACTATTTCAACACCACCCTTCCTGGCTGGTTGTTTAATAACATCAGTACTCTCACGGATCTTTATTTGGGTGGAGCTAATATTAAGGGTCCTATTCCTCAGGTTGGCGTGGGAAACCTTTGCCACTTGGTGAATTTAGATCTCTCACACAATGATATTGAAAGTCAAGGAATTGAACTGGTGAATGGTTTGTCTACATGCAGCAACAATTCCTTGGAATTGTTAAACTTGGGTCATAATCAATTTGGTGGTGGGTTAATAGATTCATTGGGAAATTTTGTAAGGTGAATTTAAAATCTCTAGACTTTGGGAATAATAAATTTGTTGGTTCCTTCCCACCACCAGCGCCTGACCAACTTAGAGAGTCTCGATGTGAGTGAAAAACTCCATTTCAGTCCAATTCCGGACATGGATTGGAAACTTGCTGCGAATGAAGAGAATTGACTTGTCATTTAATCGAATGAATGGGACGATTCCAGAAAGTATTGGACAACTTACAGAGCTGACTCAGTTGTATCTCGATTCGAATTCTTGGGAAGGGGTAATATCTGAAATTCATTTCAGTAATCTTACCAATCTGGAACGTTTCTCATTACACTTATCACCCAAAAACCAGTCTCTCCATTTTCAAGTGAGACCTGGATGGATTCCTCCTTCAATCTCTTCAAGTATATCGATGTTTCCAACTGCCATGTATATCCCAAGTTCCCTACCTGGCTTAGAACTCAAAAGAGACTTAAGAAAATAACCCTAAGAAATGTGGGGATCTCAGACACAATACCCAAAGGGTTTTGGAAAATGGATATTTGGTGGTTAGATCTTTCCAAAAACCAATTACATGGAAAACTTCCACTTTCGTTTAATGTGGCATGGCTCTTTTTGGGAAACAATTTATTTTCAGGTCCAATCCCTTTGAAAATCGGGAAACTATTAAGTTTGAAAGTCTTTGATGTTTCTAGTAACTTGTTAAATGGCAGCATCCCTTCATCAATTAGTAAACTAAAGGATCTGTACGTAATCAATCTCTCAAACAATCATTTGTCTGGAAAGATTCCAAAGAATTGGAATGGCTTGGGACGAGCTTCAAGTCCTAGGATCTATCCAAGAACAAACTCTGGTGGATTCAGCTGAATGTGTTCAGCATCGTCACTCAGCTCCTTGAAATTGAGCGATAACAATCTTTCTGGAGAGCTCTCTTCGAGCTTACGGAACTGCACGGGGCTCTACTTCCTCGATCTTGGAAATAACAGGTTTTCAGGTGAGATGCCCAAATGGATTGGAGAAAGAATGACGTCATTGGGGCAGCTGCGCCTACGAGGCAATTTGTTGACGGGAGATATTCCTGAGAAATTGTGTTGGCTTTCTTATCTCCACATTTTGGATCTTGCACTTAACAATTTGTCAGGATTCATCCCTCAATGCTTAGGTAATTTGACTGCTTTAACTTCTGTGACCTTATTACCTACTTATGTTGCTGACCCATTGTTACATCACCCCTATTGGGAGCAAATGGAGCTAGTTATGAAAGGACGACACATGGAATTCGAAAGATTATTGCCAATTGTGAATTTGATAGATCTTTCTAGCAATAACTTATGGGGAGAAATTCCAGATGGGATCACAGATCTCTCAACCCTTGGTACCTTGAATTTGTCTCGAAACCAATTGACCGGAAAGATACCTAAAAATATTGGAGCCATGCAAGCGCTAGAAACTTTTGACCTTTCATGCAACCACCTTTCAGGCCCCATTCCTCCTAGCATGTCTTCAATAACTTCATTAAGCCATTTGAATTTGTCGCATAACCTCTTATCAGGACCAATTCCAACAACCAATCAGTTCTCGACATTTAATGATCCATCTATTTATGAAGCGAACTTGGGACTTTGTGGGCTTCCATTGTCAACCAAGTGCTCCACTCCAAATGATCAAAAGCATATAAATGATCAAGATGAAGATGGTTGGTACATGACATGGTTTTTCATAGGCATGGGAATGGCTTCCATTGGGATTTTGGGCTGTATGTGTGGCAGTTTGGCTCTAAAGAAGTCATGGAGGCATGCTATTGATTCATTGATGAAACCATTAAATAGGATATATGTCTACATAGTGCAGTGAATATGTGGCTCGTCTGAAAAAGAATATAGAGAGAATTGGAGTTCATGGTTGAAAAGGTGGCATATCTTTCACCATTTCATATTCTTTTTCCTTTTCACTTCTTTTTTTTTATTTGTTTTCATTTCACTTTGTTTTTGGTGTCTTATCATCACAATGAATTCAACTTTTTTTTTGCAGTGGGTGATTTGGTTCCAAGGTAACAAACGTCATGCAAAATGAAGGTAAGATGAATTCAATGCATATGTTGTGAAAGCTATCTCTTTAAATTTTTGTTAAATGGTTTTTCTAATTTTTGAATTGAAATAACGATTTAATTTCATAACAGAAATTGAACTACATATGGTTTTTACACCAAGATTTACACAAATATATTGGGCTTAAATATTGGGAGCATGTTGTAATTAAAACTAAATTTAAGTTAAAAAGAAACCTGATTTCCAAGGGAAAGAAATGAGTTTTGATGAAATATATCTTTTATATGCTTGATCATACGTACATATGAACATCACTTATGCCTCTTTAACATTTAGACTTATTCACTATACTTATTTCTTTGACCATCTCAGATTATGATGAAAGAGAATGGCGTTTTAAGGTCAGAAATGTCATGTAAAACAAAGGTGTTCCTCTTCCCAAGATGCAAGTTCGTAGACACAATGAATGGGTGATGAGTAATCTCTTAGTTTGATTCCTGGGAGGTGTTTATAATTGGTTATCCACTCGGTAAAAATACACATGTTAATTTCTCCAAGTTTGAATGCCCAATAAAATTATTACAACCAAGCAGCCAGGATTATAATTAAGTTGTTGGCTGGAACTGTAAATTTATTGACAAATATATTCACATAAGTATGCTGTTTTTTTTTTTTTTTTGAAAAGCATATGAACATGCTGTTAACACCATAAAATATGAAATTTTAAGAATTTAAAAAGTCTCTACCATCAAGCTTGTTAATATTTTCGGGGTTCATTAAAGATATGGATGTGAAAAATATATAATATGATAGGTATCCAAGCCCAATAAAAGAGCCAAATCCAAAAGACAAACCTAATTGGTGGGAGAACCCATCAAGCTTAAAACACACAAACTATCGCGAATCCAATGCGCATCGTGACATTCCATACCCTCAGGCTGACGTCCGCGAGTGACATTCACTCTGGGTGGCTCACACTCTCGCTATCATTCCCTCCGGGCCCACTTTTGGTGCACCGGGTAGCCCTCTTCCAGGTAACCCTTTTTCGCTATGTACGGAGTCTCAATGAAAGCACCAATGATAGGTATTGAGGAATGAACTAGAATATTATTGATAATAAGAGAGGGATATATATTGATGAGTATTAAATATACTCATTTATCCTTATGTTTTTATGTTATTATTGTAGTTTTTAGATATTAATAAGGTTCTAATGCCCTAAATGTTCATCTTTATGATTAGGTCAACCATTAATGCAGATACATATGCTTGAGTAAAACAGTTTTAAAAGCGGGCACCAAGAAACACATCAGATTTCAACCTTTTCAGCTATAATATGACCTCAAATGGCATCAAGATTTCAATGGATGGATTCTACACTTCAAGATCTTTCTAATGGTACCAAGAACACCAAATTTAGAGTTTGGATTAGAAAGTTATGGCATCGACAATCCAGTAGTGATCCGTGAACCCTTTTTCAAAGAACAACTCGTGGTTTTTCATCTTAGAGCGGTCGTGGCCACAGAGTACTCATGGTCGTGACCACGTGACAATTTTCAGCCTAGAACATGTTTTTAGTCCATTTTCAGCCTATTTTCAAGAAACCTATAAAAGAGAACACGATATAGGGTTATGAGGGGCCTTTTGGGCATAGCTCTCTCGTGGAAGGCATATCAATAATAGAATATGGTATTTAAAGAGGAGATTAGACTTCAAATAGTTTATTTCTTCCACTTTCATGTTTTCCTTTTCTGCAGTTGTATTTTCCTTGATGAACTAATTTTATTTGGTTTTAGATGTAGTTTGATTCGATTTATTTATTTTAAACATGAGCTATATTCTAATTTATATTTGCAGCATTTTTCTATTAATTGTTCTATGTTTTTGGCCGTGTATTGATAATTAGCTACCATTGATATGTGTTGTGGTTCAATTCCGATCTACAAGCAGAGTTGACGATTATGGCAGAACATCACATTTCACCATAGTTTAGAGATATTCATGGGTTTTTTGTGGTGGTGATTAGACTTTCTCTGTTGATTTAAGGCCAGCTTTGACTGGGTGCAGAGAAGCAAAATACCTAAGTCCTAAGAGTAGAATGTGGGTCATTGAGAGAGATTCACACATGCAATAGTAAAGCTTACCATTAATAGGTGATTAGAATATTAATCAAATAAATTCCATAATGCATAAGGATTAATCAAATGAAACAACCTCTAGGCTTTTCCCCATATTATTTCATATATTTGCATGATAGATTATGATTTTAGTTGTTTTCTTATTTCTACCATCAAATCTATCATTCAGATAAAGTCAGGACTAGGACAATTTCACTACTTAGTAACCTAATCCTTGTGGGATCGACACTCTTACCTTTTACACACTATATTACTTGAGGCGACGCGTGCACTTGCTCACATAGGCATACATTTGTACACGCATTCGTGCTTCATATATATAAAGAGGAATGAGAAAATAATTAAGAAAAAGGAGAAAGTAACAAATAACACCAATACTCTAATACGCCCCCTCAAGATGGTGTGCCAGAAGAAACACCAATCTTGTGACATAAATAAAGCAAGCGAGAACGAGAGAGCGATCCACGAAACACCTAAGTGTGTTTCTCGATCATCGACGGAGACACGAACAACACGTAGCAAAAGATCGAATAAGCAACAATGAACAAATCGATAGTCAATCGCTAAGTGTTTCATCCGAGTAAAATCTAGATAGATGATAGGTAGCACGCGACGGCCTCGGTAGAGGGTCAGGAGAAACCAAAGAGCGAAGCTCACGAAGGAGAGACTATACTCATTGTAATTCGATAGCAATAGAAGCAATAGCTTGATATTTTGCTTCAGTTGACGAGCGAGCGATTGTACCCCATTTTGTTGAACTCCATGAAATAGGATTTGGGCCTAGAAAGAACATAAAGGCACCGATGGACGAGATATCGTCGGGATCGCCAACCTAGTTTGCATTCGAGAACCTATGAAGTGTCTGAGGAGAAGACGCAAGAAACTGTATCCCAAAATCCTTAGTTCCATTGAGATACTTGAGTATCCACTTCATTGCACCCCCAATGATACTAATGATACTTAGATTGTAAGGCGCGCGGAACCGTGGAGAGTTTGTTCACAAGAAAGGAGACTGCCAGATCTGGTCATGCGATCGTGTTTAAGACCCAAGTCGATTTCGCACATCGTAGCATTCATCGTGAGAAGCACTATCGCAAGGCAAGAATGAGCCCACGACTAGAGGAGTGGAGACATACTTCGAGTCAAGCATATTATGCATGGCAAGAAGATCAACTACATGCTTTTACTGGTTGAGGAATAGCCTAGTTGAATTGCTACAGACTTCAACTCCACAAAAGAATGAAAGGGAACCTAGATCTTTGGTGGAAAATGTCAAGTGAAGCTAATAAATAATTCAAGAAATCGGAGAGTCAGCATTGCTTGTAATAATGATGTCATCCACATAGACTAGAAAATAAACCATAGTATCTCCCCGAGAGTAAATAAACAAGGATGTATCTCGCCCCGAATGCAGGAAACCCAATGAGCACTAAAAGGCACCTGAGTTCCCTCGGGTACCAAGCACGTGGTGCTCGCTTGAGACCATAAATAGCCTTTTGCAGTTGACAAACATGATTAAGAAACTCGTAGTTGCGCTTATCCTAATGCTGAGCTTCATGTATACCTCCTCGAGATGACTGCCGATAAACGCGTTATCGACATCAAGTCGTGAATCGCCAAAGCACAACCGAAGCAGCTCTAAACTCAAAACTACGGAATATGACCTGTTAATAAATCGACTACTCCCCATGAAAGTCAACCAGTCGTTGGTGAAAACCTTTGGCACATGGGCGTGCTTTATAATGTCAATGGAACCATCGGGATGCTGCTTATTGTGAAAAACCCATTTATTACCCACAAGATCAGATTTTTGATTCTAAGAAGACAAGAGTCCATGTGTCGTTGCAAATCGTAGCAAAAGATACTCCTCATTCATAATCGTGAACTCCACTTTAGGTTTTTCAATGCCCGGGCAATCAGGAGGCTCAACATCATCTGCACCACAAAGACGAAATCCATAATTTAGGGTCGGGCTTAACTATTGAGTTTTTGCACCTGCATGCATCGGGTGAGTGTTTAGGTCGGGTGGTCGGATGCTGAGTCGGGCAGAGGTCGGGCGGGCAAGTTCGGGATGGGTAAGCTGGCGGCCAAGTTAAGGGTGAAGGGTTTAATGTAGCGATAGTAGAGTTGCAGAATTTTGCAAGTGTGGAATTCGAAAATCTAACTAAAGCTAAAGAGGCGTCTAATACGTGGGCAAGTGGATCATTCGCGTATGGAAGGTGTAGCACCAATGTAGAAGGTCGTATTAGCGACAACGCATTTACATAGAGATTGACAGAGGTGATGTCGACTTATCCAACTCGAGATAGAAGTAGAGACAAAGTAGAGAAAGGAAATTCGTGCTCTACAAATTTGACATGACACAGAACGAAAACTTTATGACAAGACAAGTCATAGCAAAGAAAGGCGTCAGAGAGTAGCCTGAAACACGTATTAATTGGGACTTCAGGTCAAGCTCATGAGACTTATGTGGACGGCTTGCATTAAAATATAAACACCCAAAAACTTGGAACTTAGAGGGAATGGATGAGGCATAAGACATGTTGGCTTTGGGCATATGATTTATGAGGTAGACCATCGTAGCAAAAGCGTATGGTCAGAAGGTGAGTGAAATGTTGGCTTGGTGGAGAAAGGTGAGACCGATGTCGACAATGTGACGATGTCGGCGTTCGAAGTAGCCATTGTGCTCTGGTGTATGGGGAGGGTTGTGAGGTGGGTGATGCCATTGTATAAGAGAAAGGATTTGAGAGCCAGGTATTCACCACCATTGTCGATGAACATGGTTTCAATTTTTTTGGAAAAATAGTTTTCGAAGGCCTTTAAAAGTGACAAAGGTCGGTAAGTGTCACTCTTTACGCAAAGATACAACCAAATATATTTCTATGAAATGGTCAATAAAGATGACGAAGATTTAAAGTTGTCAAGACTGAATCGAGAACCCATACATCATACAAATAACATCAAGTGGATAAGGTAAGTAATGGTAGATGTAGAAAGGGGAGCTATGACTTTTTTTTTTTTAATGTCAGTAAGAATTACAAGAAAATTATGCCAATCGCTCGGGTAAAGGAAAGATTTAAATTAGATAGAAAACGACGAAAAATACATAAAGATAGATGACCTAGATGACAGTGCCACATAGCCAAAGACCTAGTTGACAACAAAGACGAGGAGAGCGTAAGAGACAAGAAGGACAAGCAGAATCGAACCGCCAAAAAAAAGTAAACACCATCTTTACGCTTGCTCCTCAGCGACTAGAGTCGCCCCTCATGTGACGAACATCCCGCACTTGAAAGAGTGAGGCAAAAAGATCAGAATGCACTATGAGTACAAAGAGCGGTGAATAATAGCGTTCGCTATAGTTGGAACATGTAAAACATCATGAAATAATAGCGGTTTGGCTAAAGAAGACAAAGGAAAGGAAACTGTGTGTTGGATCGTGAGCCCAATACCATTGCTAGTGATGACGTTATCGGAAGCCCTGTAGGGTGAAGGGACCAATTTGCCAAGTCTAAGGTAATATGGTGCAACGCCCTAGAGTAAACTAACACATTCTCATGACTAAATCGTAGCGACGGCTCGCGCACTGGGTGAGCATACTAAGTGCAAAGTACACAGGACGTGGACCATAAGGCGATGACGATGGAAGAGAAGTAAGAGCAAACTGTGTGAGATGAGAACATTGTCTGGCTGAGTGTCCCGTGGCACCATAAAGTTAGCACTTACCCAGATAGCGACTGGACCCACTTCTGCGGTAGAGCCACGACCGTGGTCACTAGGATTTAGGTACCGAGGTGTTCAAGCAAATGGTGGTCAGGGTCACCACGCCGATCAGAGCGCATGTTGCTACGATCATGTGGTTGTTGTAAAACCCGAGAAATTCAAATTTTCGAAAAGGGTAAATGGTACTTCGGCCAAAATCCAAAATTTTTCCAGATCTCTGATGATCTAAACTGGACTTCATCGCTGGAATCATCTCACGAAATCTAAATACCACGCCACCCTCGGGCCGACCGAGACAATAAATTTCATCGTTTTTCGAGGCACCGAAAGGTCGCGCCGTAAAACTGCTTGTGAGAAACATGTGATGACAAGTCACCTTACTACATGTACTCATGTGACACATGTTGCATGATTAGAGAGAATGAGATTAATGGCTTAAATTAAGCCATGTGTCAAAAGTCAGCTTAAATGAAGGACACAATTTAATTACAATGTTTAAGTGAATAAGACAAGAAGGAATAGCATTCTTCTCCCAAAAAGAAAGAAAACGCAAGAGGTGTTAGATCCAGATTTTTGCAGAACAGCGACTCTCTCTAGATTTCCCGTCGACCGGCTTCGCCGACGGAGTAAGAAGCAAGCCTGGGCTTCACACCTGGTGAGGGCTATGCGCGGACAATCGACGGTGGAGTTCGACAACCCAAGAGGTACAATCTCTTCTACTGGGTTTATTCTTTGCCAAGAGCCCATTTTATGGATGGGGATTTGCTGAGGCCCGAATGCTATGTTTTCTTGGCCTCAAAATCTTTGAACCGAAAGTGAAGGAAATCCCATTGTAGACCGTGAACAAGGCCGACCCGAGGGCTTCACCGTTCACGCATCGTCAGGTGATTTTTTGTGTTGTTGAGTGATTCAAAATGAATTGTTTGGATTGTTATTAGCCCATGTGAGCTAATTTTGGTGTTATTGATTGTGAATTGAATAATGTGAATTATGTGAATTAATTTTTGTTAATGTATACATGTAAAAATATATTAGCATTAATTGTTTGGAAATTGCATAATGCATTCCATATGCACCGGGGCACCCTAGAACGATAGGTGTGAGTGCATGACACGAAAATGAAAAGAAAAGTGAAAATAATTGTGAAATGAATTTCAAGGAAGATTTTCTAAGAATTGCTCTTGGGAGAGTGGTCCGACCCACGATCGTTTAAAATTATCCAAGAATTCGCCCCTGAGGGTAGTCCAATATATTATCGAAATCCTAAGAGTAAGTTTTTCGAAAAACAAAAGCTTTTGTTTTGAAAACTCGTAATTTTACTCGCATTCGCTTAGCATGTGTGAGGAAGCTCATGAGGACTCGAGACACGGGATCAGCATGCATTCAAGTAGGATCATGTATTTGCTTGGAGGTGATTGTCGCTTCATGACACGCGCACTTGCATGAGGTAACCCATGTAGGAAATTATCACTACCAGGCATTGTTCACCCTGTCGAGGGATCATTATTTCCTGTGTACAAGGAGGTAATAGGAGAAATACCACTAGAGGTCATGCTTTTTAAAAGAAAGCCGACTTGTGGCTTTGACATGAAATTTGTACAACATGTATTATAATTTTAAATTTTAATATATGTTTTGAATTAAGAGTGATTTCTTAACTCTTGAACCATGTAATATAGTTGGTTGATATTTTAGTGAGTATTGATGTATGGCCCACGGGCCATTTTTACTCATTTTAATCAGAGTAATGGACCCTGGTGTGGTCTTGTAAAATATCAGGGACAAAGGCTATGTGATCGGGACAGTTGTACTGGGGTAGAGCTCCCTGCACAAAGGAAACTCATCCGATTTTCACAGAGGGTGTCAAGTTACCCGACACTAATGATTACTCATGGTCGACGGTGTCGCCAACTGACCCCGAGAAATCAAGGTCACAAATAGTTATGTCATGAGTTGGATGGGCCACTCGACGCAACAAAGGCCGTGGTACGTCTCGGGGTAGTTGGTGAGGAAGAAGAACCAAAATTTGTTGTATGCAATCAGCTTCAGAAGCCAAATAGTTCATCAAAGTCACGTCACAATGCGGCTCGAACGGGTATGAGATAGTTCTATGAATGATGGATTAAGGTCGTTTCAAGATCCGGAATAGATAGTTCGGCCGGGTCAACAAGAATATCCATAAGAGCAAGCACATCCATGTTGGGCGCGACATCCCGCATATAATCAAGAATAGAAAGTGAGATTTGTCAGATTGGCAGATTAGGTGCTGAGTGGTAATATGACTCTATGACTTGGAGGCATAGTTTTGGCAAGAGCTGGGCTCCATGTATCACGAGACATCTTCAGACACCGATAAAAATGCAACAGACAGCGCATTACGAATCCAACAAAGTAGCATTTAAGAGAAGTTGATCTTGCCCGAACTACGGTGGCATAATCAAGATTAGGCGGGCAATGGTCAGACTAGGTAGAGGATTGTTGTACGTGGATGTGGCTTCGTTGTTAATGAATTCAAATAGATCATACCCGCTAGAAGGGAATGAAATATAGGCAATAAGTGTCAGGTCATGCCGCCAACAGCTGAGCACTAACGTTGAAGGCAAATAAGAGATGATGGTCATCTACTATAGTTGTAAGTGTAGTCGATAGTGGGATTAGTTGCAAAAGACGAGGAATTATCAAGGTCATGATGGTGTGATTTATCAATCTGGTGGTGATGTTTCACCAAAGACCCTCCTAAGCTCTTAGCGATGACTCTCTATGTCGCCTCTCGCTAAGAAAATAAGATTAAGAGAGAAGCCCTTAGATTGTCATGGTTCACGAACGCGGGATTTTCGGCGCGCGCGGATTAACACATCAATAGTCATATCGGCAGTAAGAAGCTTCAACGGCTAGTCATTCCACAAATTGAAGTGAATCTCACAAATGATTGTTATGGACTCATCCAGAATGCACACCAAGGTATATCAAGAAGGTTTGAGAGCGATACGATGGGAAATAGATTTGCCACTACGATGGCTGATGTAGCTTAGGTCAATTTTTCTTTGACAATGGCTGACTTGCTCCTCCTCTTCTCGTAGTCTTCCGATTCATCATCTGCAACAGTGAGAGATCGCCTTTTATATTAGTGCATTCTACTTCTGGATGTGACCATAACCACTACATTCTCCGCACTAGATTGACTTGTTCGATGTTGATGCTTTGGAGACCCTTGTGTTTGGCTAACGAAGTGATTCATTATACCCAAATCTGCATTTCAAGTTTGAGGTTACCTTTTCCCTACTTATTCCAACTTTTGTAAACTGTTAAAAATTCTTTGACAACAGAATACATATTCTAAAAGTTCATTCCCTTCATCCTTGGTGATCAGTATGACCTTAGTCCTCTAAGTTTCTCTCTCCTTAGACCTCTAGTTTTTAGTTCTATTTTAAACACTTGAGTGAGAGATCTAATTAATTCTTCAAGTCTCATATCCTTTTCAGTCACCGCCATGGCTTTGTTGTTGCCTTGTACCTGAACCTGGAAATGAGGATTTCAGACCTTTTATAAGCTTCTCTTTGGGATCTTTTCCTAAGAGCAAACTATTCATTGGCTATGTGCAATTCCATTGAAGTCATTGATAGTCTCCTTCCCACTCTATCCCACAGGATTGAACTTTTCTATAAAGTTAACCTAGATTCTAGCGCATTGGTTCATTCAAAATGGACATGAAGAATGTCCCATGCTTCCTTAATTTACTATGGTGGTGGAGATCGGCTTGAATTAGGGATCAACACCGTTGAAGATACATTGAGCCCGTGATTTGTAATTGGAAAAACGTCTTCTTTAAGTGTCTAGTGCGCTGTCAGCCCTGATTGCTTTCCCTTCAACATATCGGTTTCAGTGATTGGCTTCCATCGCCTTAGGGTGATCTCCATGCCTTTCATCAAGCTTGATTTATATGAAAACATGCATCCTTGCAACCAGGTAGCCGCCGTTCTTTTAGCAAATCCATGACACTCACACTGATGGTACAGCATAGATCTCTATGTCCTTAGAGTGATCGATACGATCACCGATTAAGCGGATATAAGTGTGTGTTCGGGTCCTGATCACTTGATGTTGGGCGTATTTCTTGTTGGACTAAGCTATCCATGCGTCGAATTCCCACAATGGGACTTAGTGTGTGCGAGCATATGAAATATTTAACAATCTTGATAAAGACACTCGATTTTTCATTGGTTCGAGCAACTTGCTTCGTCCACGAGGTTGCCACTAGATGTAAGGATTTCCACTATATGTGATTTAAGGTTTGGGTTAATTACATATAGTGCAGAGACTCCTCTTGCCTTCTTGAAACCTAACCGCTCCTAGTGGAATTCAGAATGAACTCCCTCAATTCCCCTCTCTGACGTATGGCCTCCACAAGGTTTTTTAACGTGCAATGCCTGTCCAGTATCTGCTGCACTCCTTGACATGTCAATTTCTTGTTTTTCTTCAAAGCTCTACTCCTTAAAATGATGTGAGTATCTTTAAAAACCCAAATCTATAGCCTTATATATTTGGTTGTAGAAGACTAGATAAGTTGGATCATTAACTCCCAATATATGGCTCAAACTATCACTGATTCTTAGACTTTCGCTAGCTATCACATGGAAATATGGAAACTTGTTATAAGTATCCTCTTGAATGGAATCATATTTAATTTGAATTAAGGTTTGAACAAAGTTGATCTTCTTGATTAACAGTCATTATCCACTTGCTTAAATGATCTGGATTTGATCTTTATTAAACAGTAAAAATGATCTTTGTACATAGGTTACTTATACTCCAAGTACTTTCATCCTTCAAGTTAGTAGATTCACATAAAATCCCACTGCTTGGCTTCCTAGCTGAGTACGGACTTCCCATCTCCAACACATCCCTACGGCCTGCAGTTCCTTAATTCCGAACTACATCGCATGCTACCGGGGACTTCACCTCTAATTCTTCAAATCTTACATCAAACTCGTCGAGGCGGCTTTCTGCTCAATTACCCGGGGGATAAAAATATATGGACAATCACGAGCCAACAAATTTGAATATAGATATAAAATTTGAAGTAGAACCTTTATATTTTGTGATTGAGATGACAACTAAAGGAAGAATAAAATGCAATCATATGTTGGAATTATGTTGTGGACTAGAATAATCACCTATATTCACACATCAATAGCTAATGTATTTCATGGACTAAGGACATTGTAAGCTATATTGGTTATGCATTAATGTATTGTTTGGACCATACTAAATGGGATGGATATTACCCAGAAGGCCATCATGTTTACAAATCATATTTTGGAGGTTGATCGAAAAGATATTTTTGTGAGATTTGTGGTGGTGATGATGGTCGAAGACACAAGGCCGAACCCAAAGGCTTAACGACTGATCTAAATAGGGGTTATGGGCTATACCTGTAGATATATGGACTTATGGACGACCTGATGTGTGTATATATATCTCTATGTGGAGTGTTTAGGGTTTTGTGCTATATGGCAGCCTTAATCAAATAAATACTTCTATCCATGAGAGTAGGTCATATTGTCCAGACTCCACGTAAATCTATGTTTCTTATTTATTTTCTTGTTTATTCTCTTCCCTACTTGTTGTTTTATCAACACATAAATAATATATCTTCACATAAGTTATTGTGGTTCAACATTAATATGATCTAAATCTAAAATAGATGAAGGAACCTTGCAATGATGAAACTCTCTCACCAAAATCTCTCAGTGTGATTATACTCACAAGTGACATTCAAGCTTCAAAACAAGAAAGGTTTAAATACATATAAATGAAATTCATCAACAATCATGTAAAAAAAATTCTATATGGGGCCAGACTCGCTGAACTTCTATACTAGTTGATTAGGAATGTCAAATCTCGTAAACTGACAAGGCAAGTCGAACCTCATAAGCTAACCAAACAGCTTGACCCACAACATCCCAATCCAATTTCAAACTTCATGATCCAACACGTACTGTTGAAGTCACTGAATAAATTTAAGCTTCACTAATGTTTGTTTAAGTCATTGAATCAATTTCCAAACTTTCTAATGTCTAAGGGGCCAAGTGTTTACTGATTATTTTTCAAAAAAAAATAAAAAATTTCCCCTTACAACTAAGAGGATTGGAATCAAGGAGGACGCGGATGTGATGTAGCTTGGCTACAAAGAAAAAAATTAAAAGGAAATTGAATAAAATAAACAGAACGAAATTCTCGAGTTTTTTTCAATACCATATCAAGTCTCATTAACTGTAAGGTGTGTTGCAGGCACAATAGAAAATCATAATTGATAAATTCCAAAAATCCTAACAGTTCATCCAAAAATCAAGATAAATAAAAGTATTACGGATAAATCCAAAAAATACAATTAAATAAGCAAACTAATAGTAATAAAATTCATCATTGGACTTGAGGCTTACTGCTCTGTTTGAAACTGTAAATGTGACTACTCCATACCAAGGATGTCCTCTAAGATTCATCAACATAAATATTGGACTAATTCCTTACATTTTATTAAACTATATCAAACTTATATAACTCGCATATCTGACCTCAGCTGACATCTGCTCCATCACAGTGGAGCATGTTAAAAGCTAGACCTCCAGAAACCATATCAATCCAATGAGCCAGCCTTTCCCTTGTCACGTTTAGTTGGCCATAAGTTATTCCTAGCTAGACTTGAAATATTTGAATTATTAGCACTTCGATTCCAATGATTTCCAACGAAGTCCAAAAGAAGTGCAACAAAACTTATTCAGGCATCACAATTCTAATATGGGACTAATTTTGGTCTGTAAAAGAGACTCATCGTGTTTTCTTATATGCATCATTCATTGAAACATTATTGAATTTATTGTCTTGTTGATTGTTTTCTAGACAATAACTTCCAAGGACTTCTGTGGCACCTGATTGACTCTCTGTGGATAGACAAATTCTATTCCAGGTAAAAAATAAATATTTTTCCTTTTTCGAGACAACTTCAAAGACTTTTGTAGCATTTCGACCTTAACTAAACCAAAGTTCCAAGTCACCTGAATGCATATGTATTAGGTAAAATTCTTATTCTCTTTAAAGTCAAGTTCCAATCTATTCCATATGGATTGCTGTTCTCTCTTTTTCTTCATATGGACAGCATTTCGGACTTGCCAATTTCAAAATCTATTCATTTATATGATAGGTAAATTTTAGTTTCTTTTTTGAATTTAGATGGATAACGACTGAAGTACTTATTTCTTGAGCTCTCAATCCAAAGCCAAGTGCAATTCTATTAAAGTACGAAGAACTTTATTCTGATTTATTTGATCTTATCTTCCTTGTGTCTTTTATAAATGGAATGTTGAAAGAGTTTGCAAAATAAACATAAGCCTCTTACATAAGCTATTTTTATGCTGCCCTAAATAAGCTTCATGGAATAGTTTATCAAAAAAACTCAAAAAAACTTCTATCAAATACTAAATTGATCATCTAAATAGAAAAAAAAATGTATTTACAGAAAAATTATAGAAAAAATGAAAACAACTTTTCGAAAAAATCATAAAAAATAGGTACATTTTTAAAATTTATATAAAAAAGGAAAAATTATGAAAAATAATGAAATAAATACCAACAAATTGTGTAAAGTTGGGTTTCGTGGAGGATTTTCGTGGAGGATTTTCGTGGAGGATTTAAATTGGCTTGAAATTTAAATTTATCACAATTATGTTATCTTGATCTTCGTGGAGGATTTAACTTGGCTTTCTGGTCTTCCCTTCTAATTTAAATCTGGGGAGTGTGGACCTTAGTAAAGCAACCACAAACTGGGTGCAAGCTGTACTCTGAGTTTATTCTGAGTTGAAGATTTTTTGTTGTCCAACTTATACTCGTGTTGATAATGGAAAGCTGGAACCAAGATCTCTTTAAATGTATGTTTTCTTTGCTTTAGAATGGTATTTAAGTGCAACACAATAAATGTAGAAGGATATTTATAAAAGACATGACTTTCAAAATATCTTAAAACATTTAGTTTAAAATTACATCTCTTTATTTTAATAAATAGATAACAATAAAATTATATATCAAGTCACCGCTGGAGTGAAGTCATTTTCATCTCTGGCAGAACTTTTGAAATTTTCCTTGACGACTAACGAACTTAGTGGAAGACATTTGGATTCCTCATTTCAAAAAATTGTCAGTCATATGTGAATAAGAAGAAGAAGAAAGACTTTAATTTTTTCATATAATTTTTTTCTCATGCATAGCAATGGCTTCATTTTATGGACTTAGCAATTATCTATTTGAATAAAAAAATGTTCATCTGTAGTTAATTCTATTCGATGATAACTTAACTTTTAAGGCTTGAAAATGAATATCCTTTATCAATCAGGGCAGAGATAATAGTTTGAGCTTGGATAAAATCAGTCAAAACTTTCTATCTATTAAATTGATGAATAACAAAGAATCTTTTGTTCTATATACGAAGGGGTCAAAACAAGTTATCCACATTTTGATGTTTTCCATTACTATTTTCTTGAAATGTTAGTTTGCAAGCGGTGTCTGCCTATATGGCGAAAGTCTTTGCTAATGTGAAGAAGACTTAAAGACTCTTCACGACTCTTCAGATTCTGAGATCTCTCTGTGTGAGCATTAAATAAGAGAGAACTTCATCCTCTCACCGCCCATGCTATTAATGAATGAGTTTGTTGTCTAGATCATATTTAGAATATAATATTTTGAATTTTTCTAATTGTATAAATAGTTGTGATAAAATATTTAATTATTAAATATATGTCATATTTGTGGGTACACATGGTGGAGTCCAGCCCCACTCCGGCCTAACGAGAGCTAGACCAGCTAAGGGCCAGCGGGATAGCGGCCCAATCTCTGGGTCCAAGCAGTTTTTTTCTCTGCTCCGACGAAGCCCAAATGCCATCCCCATTGGAGAGAGGTAACTATGCGCTTAAGTACAGCCCCTCTTACTTGAATAACCTCTTTAAAAAGGCATTCGGGTGACCTCTCTACGAACTTTGCAAAGAATAAATTAAATGCTACTGCCATCGCAGGATAGTCAGACTTATTCTTGAGCGAAAATAGGATGTTGGGCTATCTAAAGGAAAAGAATAGGTCATGCTTGCACGAAAGAGCGCCACCTTCCCCTTCCATTTCGGAAGGAGATCATCTACTTTCCATGTGAAGAAGATCGCCTTCCAGGGGGATAAAAGCAGGAAAGAACAAAAGAAAAATGTACGAGATTCCAGATCCAAAAAGAGAGCATTTTGATTATCCAGGCTAACAAATCTAACCGCATCGGAGGCGTGACACTCTCGTCGTTTCTTATTTTGTTTTGCGGGTTGGTTGGTTGGCCAATGCTCGACGATCCATTGACTCGAAAGTTACGAGAGACCACAATTGGCCATTGTGGGAAACACCAAACAAGAGATGCATAGGCGTCTGCGGGAAGCAGATCTTTGATCCCAGTGATCTCCATTCGAAGCCTTAGTAGTCCGTCGTCCCGAGCATTCAGCGTTCATATGTGTAGCAATCGGCCGAACTTGGCCTATCGAGGATCGGTTTCTCACGTGGCACATCAGAGATGGAGCGACGGGAGGAAACAGGCCGGTTAGATGGCGAATAAGCGAACATGCTATCCGCTTACAGCGGGAGAATGGCGTCTGCGGGCAGTGCGGAATAGCGGGGGCAGCACTGAGGGCGTTCATCTTGCACCCCCGACTTAGCGGATGGTAAGAGCCCATCCTCATGGGAGAAAGTGATCCCCGTGGTGATAGACTATCTTCCAGCGACTCTCGCTTCTTGCCTACCACGAGCAATGTAAATTTGAATCAAAATTTTATTGATTAATGGAATTGTCGGTGGCGGCGCGAGCCTGAAAGGCCAATAGAATGACGTATTCGGGTATCGCCTCGAATATACCTATAAACGCCAGGCATGGCTTCCAGTTTCCGCCTATGCATCACCCATTGAAGGGTAGCCTCCGCCACATGTTGGTTTTATTTTCCTGTCAGGAAATTTAGAGGATATATTTGTCCTCACCCCCAAACACGCGTATCCTTAGTTACAGGCCCCAGCAGCTTACGTTATACCATCATTTACCATCCACAATGGCTCTACTGTATATATCTGATCATATGCTCACATTTTAACCCAAACAATGATCCTTAGAAGCGAAATGACCGCTCTTGTACAAGAGTATTCAGAGCCCGGTCTGAAGGGCCCTCTCGCACGGTTCCATAAGCTCCCGAGAGGATCTATAAACTCATTTAGCGAATCGTGGGCAGAGTTCATTTCCTAGTACTTATGTTTGGTTCAACAGAAAGGAAAAATCAGCTCACTCCAGGCCCTCCTCAAGTGGGAAAATGAATCTATCCGAGATTTCACCCGAAGATTTGGGCAAGCCGTCCAACAAATTTATATTTGATGTGGGCCAGGTCTAGGAACTTCAAGAAACTTGAGCCCTACCCCTTTATTTCAATCTTTATCCTGGATCCTCCTTGACAATGGAAGGCGTGCCGGTGAAGCGGATAGTGGCATTCCCATGGCTGGGAGATAACATTCGAGCCGCTTCGGGCCGATGTGGTAACTACCTAGAACAACAAAGGGAAGCCACTAGTTTGCCAATGAAAAGAAGCCACAAAATAATGCTCCAAATGCCCAAACAATCAAACAAAGAGATCATACGATTCACCCTTCTCAACATCATATGGCCAGAAATACCACTGTCAGAGATACCCCCGATTTTAAATAGCGCTTGATGAGTAAATCTGGATAAGCAAATGAAGATCTGAGGTCTGACTACCCTAGGTCTATGGCCCGAGCCAACCATTTGCCTGAAGCCTAAAGTTCTGGTAGAAAAATTGATCCACATTGGGCACCTCGAAGTATTGAGCCGACCGTGGAGCAAAACAACACGTAGCGTGAGCAATTCTTGGTGTCAAACACCCATCGACTGACCATGACCAATACCGGAGTCGAGAGGCGGAGAGAAAAAATGGCGGCGTAGCCTCGATTGAGCCGGTAAACATCATCGATTACCCGGAAAGTGGCTCGAGAGGTTCAATTGATGGCGGCCCCATATCCTTTCGCTAAGCGCGACGGGTTGTAAATATCGCCTCGTAACCTTACTTGCGCGTGTATTAACAACTTTGATGTACGAGTTCTTGTTGATCGCCGTGACCGCCGTGACTTGTTGCATCTTCGGCCTTCCGGCGGATGAAAGTCAGCGAGTATCTCGGTCCAGTAACAGGTACATCTTTGGAGTTCAGCGGGGCCACCGACGATGGGCAATATTGTTCCGAGTCAAAGCCAAGGCCCCGGTAACGACAAAGTATTATTTTCGGTGGTTGAGAATTTAGGACCAAACAATGCTATCGTGGGCCGTGCTTAGTTACATGCTATGGCAATCCCAAACTACCACGAACTATAGTTATCATTGCGTCGATCAAGGCCGGGTGGACCTCCGGGGAAGTAGCTAATTAGTACGCTTTCAAATCCAATGTTATTAGCTATCGGCGCAAGAGCGTGGAAAAAGTGAAGCCTCTAACAGCTCAACCCCCAAAATTTAACCCTCCTAATAGCAATCATAGATCATTGCTGGTAGTTATGGAAGTGGGAGCGGTTAGTAGTAGATCCTGGAGTCCATACTCATGGCGGGCCACGGTAAGTGTGCCTATGTTAGTCCCTCTGTCAGGAGGAAGGGCACAATTAAACAAATTTACAAGCTAAACGTGATGTGTTCTGATTCATTAAGATATGTGAGATATAAGCTTAGTGCATGCTCCCCTGAAGCTAAATGTAAGTCTATCAAGCGAACACAGTGAACAAAGTAAGGCCTCCCACGGACCGCCATCAAGATCATCCTAAGAGTAAGGAGTAAGATAGCTTGGCTTCTAAAAGTTGGGTTTATCCCAGGAGAGTCAAATGCCGGAATGACGCCAACATGGTGGTGATCCTACTGAAGAGCCAGTGGAGGTATCACGTAGATTATGGACCTCAATGACGCGTGCCCTAGGAAACCATTTGCCTCGTGCCGTCGGTCGTTGACACATCGGCCAGGCATGGCATATTGTCAGCCTTCCTCGTGCCTTTTAATTTTCCGCCAGATCGGCCACGCGTGGCGAAACTTTATCTTTTATCACCTGCTGGGCTCTTTTATTCAACGTGATACCTGTTCCAGTTAAAGCATTGAACCACCTGTCGAGACTGTTGCTAGATGTTTGGTCACTGCTCGGGCTTTCTCTGGAAGTGCTCTCAAATGACATGTTGGTAAAATCAAAGGCCTTGGGATCACCTGGCGCATCCTAACGAGACACTGAATTTTCAGAGGCATATGGCATGAAACTCGACCCTACAGTGGCTACGGGGTAGTCAGGTGAGTTCTAGGATTCGCAGTGGCTCCAAGAGGAATAAGGCCTTCACTTCATTATTTCTTTAGAATCTGGAAGCTCACGCTCAGAAATGGGGGTACAACGTGCCGGAAGGTTGGTTGCCTTAGGGCGGTTATTCAGGTTCTATCACACTAAAAGCCATTTTACCTTACCATAAAAGCCAGTGGAACCGGATGGAAAGAAGAGTGTGATCGGGCTTTCACCCAGATCAAACAATGCCCTTCAAACTCTGTTCTACCGCTATACCAGTGTTGGTGAGACCTTTCTATTTGGCGATCTGAGTGGTGGTAGCATACTATTCAAAGAAAGCCAGCGAAATAAGGCAAAAGCCGATGTTCTCGTCAGCAAATCCTAGCCAATCTTTGAAACCGAGGTATAGTTGCGGCGGCGACCTTAGCCCTCGAATATGACTAAGAAACTGCGCCATATTTCCGGTGCACTTTTCATCTGTGTCATAGGCCTTCTCTCAGGCCACATCATAAACTAACTCTCTGGTAGAATGGCTGTTGGTGTGAACTAGCGAATCGACATCAGTACAAACTAAAGACTATAAAAGGGTAGGTGTTAGCGGGCTTCGCAGCGAAATACCTAATTAAACACCCCTCCGGCTGGTGGTGGACGCCGCGTGACGGCGGTTGACTCAAACGAAGCGAAATTGGGCTGCGGTTGAAATCCTCGACGAAGAAGATGAACCAACCGCTCCCGGTTGACTAGCGCCTCAACAGTGAATCTGAATATGAAGCCTACTATCTCTGGAAATTGGTGGTGACGCGGTATCTACCGAAATGAAGCTCGATTGAGTGATTCGATTAGTTGTTGGGCAGTCAGCGTTGGGCTCAAAGACCTGGATGGCAAAATATGTCTCCCCAGTAAAACTACACTTGGGAAGTTTTTCGATCTGGAAATTGGAGCATATACCCAGGGACTGCAATGATAAAGCAGATTCCTTGGTCGTCGTGGCCCGCCTCACATGCGATAAATAGAAACAATATTCTGCTCATCTCTCATCACTTAGTTTCTCCTCTATCACTACCTCCCATGTAAGCCAGGTAGGCGAGATCACCCCCTCATGGATGGACCCCATAATATGCTATATCGATCACGGGAGAACTCCCTAGTGAAATGGATAAGGCCCATAAGATACAGGTCCAATCAGCTAGATTTTCCCTGATTGATAGGCAGTTGTTCAACGATCCACTGAGCGGCAGTATCGAAAGCAGCTTGACACGAAAACGGAGCCGGTATGTGGCACTACATGAGAATATGTGATCATAACTTTGGCACCACGGGGCTCACACTCAAAGAATTGTTATTAATGACCATGAGGTGGCGTTGCCGGTTATGCCAAAAATGTGACCCGCGCGTTAAGCTAACTCCCATCTTGAAATCACACATTACGCTTACGATCTCCATCTCAAGCCCTTAGCCCTTTGCCCGATGGGGAATTGATATAGTCGGGTCGCTGCCCACCGTCTCGGCTCAATAGAAGTTGTTGTTGGTGGCAACTGATTATTTCAATAAATGGGTAGAAGCCAAGGCCTTCTCATCAATTAAAGACTGGGATGTTACTCAGTTTATTTGGAAAATTATTGTTTGTCGTTTCGGCATCCCCATATCAATCGTATCAGACAACGACCCCCAGTTTAACAGCCGAGTCTATCGAAACTTCTGTCAGGAATTGAAAATAAAAAATCGCCTCCACCCCCATTCTCCATGAAAGCAATGGGTACAGCGAAGCCTCTAACAAAACCTTGTTGAAACGCCACGAAAAATAGTTGGATTGACTATGGGTAAATGGGTGGATGAACTTCATTTGCCCCGGGCTTACCCGCAGAACTACCGCTCGAGGATCTACTGGTATATCCGCCTGCGTTATATGGATGGAGGTTGTAATCCACCTCTTGAGTGGCATGCCTACCATCGGACCAGGATGCTCGAGCGGGAAAATGCGAGTCGATAATCAAGGACTGGACCTGAGTAAAACTCACGAGAGTCGGCGATGCGCTATAGGCGTCCTACCAACGCTTAGCGAAATTCTTATAATAAGCGGGTGAAGCCTCAGGATGTGTGGCAGGGAGACTTAGTCACAGAAGGTATTTCGAAAATGCGTCGGCCAGTAGTAGGAAAGTTCCAACCCAACTAGGAGGGACCATATCTCGTAACACGAGGCACAGGGTCAGGATCTTATGCTTTTAGACAAAATTTGTGGAACCTGGCCACTAGAATGTGGAATGCCACACATCTTAAAAACATCAATAAAGGATGATTCGATATTTACACATTTTGTTACTCATCATCTTTGGGTGAAACTTAAGCTTGGGATGGCCTTGATAAATGACCTAATAAATTGAGTATATGAGATAATATCCTAGCCAAGTGAAAGCAGCTGGATCAGCCTTGATCAAATGACTGTCCCGACCCCCGGTATAGATAATATCTAGCGAAATTCGACTTAAAGCAGAATGGCGCGATAAATGACTGTCCGGCCTAGTATAGATAATATCTAACTGGTCAACTTAAAAGCCTAGATGGCGCAGTAAATGACCTATCCAGCTCAATATAGATAATATCTAACCGGTCAACTTAAAAGCCCGGATGGTGCAGTAAATGAC
Source organism: Tetrastigma voinierianum (assembly GCA_016808115.1). Taxonomy (NCBI): domain Eukaryota; kingdom Viridiplantae; phylum Streptophyta; class Magnoliopsida; order Vitales; family Vitaceae; genus Tetrastigma; species Tetrastigma voinierianum. Next base: position 35,695 of record JAEQBH010004885.1, on the reverse strand, counting down.
CTGTCCGGCTCAGTATAGATAATACCTAACTGGTCCACATGAAAGCCCGGATGGCGCAGTAAATGATCTATCCAGCCCAGTATAGATAATATCTAATTGGTCAACATGAAGGCCCGAATGGCGCAGTAAATGACCTATCCGACCCAGAGCCTAGTTGGCCACCCATTTACGCCATTCGGCTGAAAGAGAAGCAACTTATGAAACCCAGAGAAAATCCAATTTTCTCAAAGAACAAAATCGTAATTTCGGTAAAAAAAAAATCCAAAATTTTTTTAGATCTCGGATGATGAAATGAATTTTACCGTTGGAATCGTCTCGCGAAATCTGGCTACCACGTCGATTTCGTCGAATTAGGGACAATCAAAATTTGCGCGTTTTCAAGGTGTAAGTATCGAATCTTAGTAAAACTAAATGTGATGTGACAAAAGTCACACACTACATGTACTCTTGTGACACATGTTACGAGATTAAAGAGATGATGGAAACGGACGCCCGAGATTGTGCCACGTGTCAAAATCCAAGAGAAGGGACATGGATGGCATTTTTGGAATTCTTAATGATAATGAGACAAAAACCTAAATAGTAATCATCTTCTTCCTTCAAAAGGGACCAAAAACGTGCAAGGGAGAACGAAATTCACAGTGAGCTTAGGTTTTGATTTTTTAGTGAGAGAATGAGTGACTTCTCTCTAAGATCCCGAGCGATCGGACCGTCGGATTTCTTTGAGCCAAGAAGCAAAGCGGTTCTACGCAGTGAGGGCTTCGCATGGGTACCGGTTTCTTGGAGTTTCGACAAACTCCGTGAGGTAGGGGTTTTATCCTACTTGTTTTACCCTTTGTTTAAGTGTTTTGTGATGCTTGAGTTGATTTGAGGCCTTGAACGGCCGTTTGATCGGTCCCAAATCTTGGGACTGAAATGTGGAAATTTTTTAAGCCATTTTGGACAATCCACGGATTGTTTGGGCTGCTTGGTTTGTGATTTATGCATTAAATCATATTTTGGTGTGTATGAGGCCGGGAATGACCATGGATTTCGGGTTCACAAAGTGGAACCGAGGTTGGACAAGTGGGCTGCCCATGGACAGCCCACTGTTGGGTTTTGGGACTGTTAAAATCAGTCCCGGGTTACATGGTGTGACTTAATTATGTGTTTGTAATGCTTGAATTGATGAAATAGATAAAAAGCCAGTTGTATAGATATTAGATTAATGCATGAACTTTGTGTATTAACATGAGGTCACAATTATATGGAATATAATTGTGTGTGTAGGTCATTGGAGATGAGTTTGTGATTAGCTCAAGTGAGTTAATTTGGGTGATGGTTGACCAAAATTTGTATATTGGTGTAAATTGTGTTGAAATTACATAACATGTTGTATGTGATTTAAATGTGTTAATATATATATATACATATATATATATATCACGAATATAATAGCATGAATGACATGGAATGGCATAATGCATTTCCTATGCAGGTAACCTAAAGAAATTAAGAGTGTGAGTGCACTTGACATGAATTTTCACGAAAACGAACATGGTTGCGAAAGATTTCGGATGATTTACAGGAGGAATGGGAGGCTGGAGACGGTCAGCCGGATCATTTCGGATGAGGACCATGGCGTTTGGAAGGTTCTCGAAACACATTCGCCTCGGAGGAGTAGTCTATATTTTATCGAAGTTCGGTAGTGTATTTTCAAGAACAAACGAGTTCTTTTGAAAATGGTGTTTTCTTATACATGGCTTGAGGCAAGTGTGAGAGTCGGTGAGGTTTCGAGACATGGGGATGGCATGTAGACATTCAAGTAGGATCACGTGTTCATGGGTGTGTGTTTATATTTGATCATTGCATATGCACTTAGGTGAGTAGTAACCCATTTAGGGTGAATTCCTTTCTACTAGGTGATAGCTCACTGCATCGAGAATATTTTTTAGTGAGGTCGAGAAAGCGGCTCATTTAGAGGCCGATTTTGAAAGACCGGGTTGTGGCTTAGTGTTTAGGATAATATGTATTAGAATTGTGAATTTTAATATGTATTTGTATTAAGAGTAATGTATAACTCTTGAAACTATTGGAATATAGTTGGGAATATTTTTTATGAGTATTGGTATATGGGCCCAGTGGCCGTTTTATAGGTATGTGTCATGTCTGAGGCATTATAGGTCCCAAGCGGGTTGGCGGGTAGTCAACGGACACCGGGGTTGGGTCGCTGACTATTCGCCTGACCAAATTCGACACTTTGTACGAAAAGAATTAAGTATCATTGCAGAATATCAAGATACATCGCAAGAAACAAGATAAAAAGGCTTGAGCAAAATTTAAAACCCTAGCCATTAGCTGCAATGTCGGATTCGCCTTCCGTTCTGGCCGGAGGCTCCGACGGCATGTCTGTCCCATCAACAACGGTTAAAGGACTCAAAAGCAGTTATCCCTAACATTTGTAGCGGCCGGTCGGAGGAAGCAGGGGGCATCGGGGGTTGAGGAAAAACTCTGGAGGTAGCGACTCTGTTATATCGGGCATCCCGAGTGGGATCATGGGCTTGCTCCCACATATATCATGCGTAAAAGCGCAGCAGCCGTAGCCATAGTTGAAGATCATGTCACTACTAGCGTCAAATTTTGCCTCCATCGCTTCCCTTTCCATAGTTGTCTTTGTTTGGAAAGCTGTGAGTTCCTCTGTACCGGCCCCGACCTCCATGATTAGAGATAGTCGCTCATCTGTTAACCGACAAATCTCCTCCTGCGCCAGGTAGGCCTCCTTGTGACACCCAAGGCTTCTTGAAACGGTGGCTGGTCCGCCTCAGTGGGCACCTTTTGAAGTAGTAAAGTAGCGGCCCCGGACCCGAATTCGGTCAGATTCCATTTGTGCAGAAACCTTGCTCGCCTTGCTCGGTCCAGTCGTGCCATCACCACTTCGTGTCGGGTGGCATCCCTCGCCTCTTGGTACATATATCCACGAGGCTTCTCAGCCTCCGACTCAGGCACAGGCACTCGATTAAGCCTCATGAGGCATCAAACTCTCTGGTCAGCTTGTTGGACATCGGTGAAGCTTCTACGCATCCCTCGGCCAGGAGTTTGAATTCATGATCTTGAGGGGGTGTATTTCGGATAAGCGATGATGGCCTGCTGAAGCATATAAACCAGGCAAGATATGACGTCAAAACTTTTTATAAGGATTACTACTTTACCCATTTCGGTCCCGATTGGACGTGAATTCCGTTGCGAATCGCATCAGATCACCGACTATACATTGAATATCCTCTTTTACAATACCAACAGGAATAGCAACGAATATATAGCCTAGTCCAACGGCCCGGCTGCTACGAGGGCGTGTGGCGTTCTTGGGTACAGTCGTCTAAGCGATCATTTGCGAGACTCCCGGTTGAAAGGCTTCCATCGGTGGATGATACGCTTGATGTCTTCGGGCGGTACTGTCACTTCCTCCATCGAGGTCGGGCCGTGTGGGGGAGATATTCGGTATCAATCGGGGCGACAGCGGCCTCTTGCTCCCGACCGCCTGGCTTGGTAGTGTCAGGATGGCTTCAGGCAGTCGAGGAGGATGGATCACCTGTAGTGCCATAGGATGTTGTTTTTCATCTCCTAGGAACAATCTTCTGTTGTCATTAGAAGATGTCCTGGAAAACAGAGCTTAGAACAGCTCTTTTAGGTATACTAAATTGATACTCAGAACAGTTCTTTTCTTCAAAACAATACCAATTATTTAAATTCGATGACCGAACCCATAACACATTAAAATCAATGCAAAATAATCATCATATTGGCTCCCTCTGAAGAGGTTCGACCTTCCATAAGCTGAATTACACTCGACTAGTTGGTTGAACAATTCATTATGTAAGTGAATCAAGAAAATGAGAGGAAAGATTAAAAAATGTATTATGCTTCTTAAGTTCAGACACTATGGAATTTGATTTACAATAATCGTTCAGAAGCTCATATCAATCTACAATCTAATGAGAAAATGGAAATCTAAAACAAAATAAAATAAACTAAAAATTAAAAGAAGAAAAGAAAACTACTCTAAACACTCTATCCTCTCCTCTAATATCGATCCGGCCTCACAGCATCAGCTTGTTTTCCATGACATCGTTTGTTATTTATAGGTCAATGATTGATGGGTGAATTCAATGTAGCAATTTGTGGACTTAATTCAAACTGTGTAAAGTTTTCGTGACAAAAGATTCAATTGTCACGACATTGTTGCTCCCTCTTGTCTCCAATATTGTCTTGAGATTGTCGTGACATTCCACTGCAGGACTCTATCTGTTTTCTTCTGAATAATTGTCGTGACAAAATTCTAATTGTCGCGACAATGTCTTGTAAACATTTGTCTTCAATGTTGTCGTTAGTTTGTTGCAACAATCAATCAATGCTTTGTCTCTAAGACTGAGTTGAACTTTGTCGTGACAATTTAAAAGTTGTTGCAAAAATCTTGTCTTGCTTTTGTCTTCAGAATTTGTCCTGACAATTTCTTCATTATGCTCAACTATTGATCTCTGAAATATTCGTCGCGACATAATAAAATTTGTCGCAACAACTTGAGTTTTTGAGTATCCTCAGAGTTGTCGAGAGGTTGTCACAACACTTGTTGCTTGACATTTCCTTTGGATAATTGTCGCGACATTTTTGGTGATTGTCACGACAAACTACGGTTGATTCCTCAATGAGTGTCCTGATATTTATCCGCAACAATTTTGGAAATCTTGCGACAAACCTTCTTGCCATCACATTGTCGATTTATTTGCGACAATTTGTTGAATGTCATGACATTTATATGCACCTTGCCCAGTCATTATGGCTGCTTTCCTTGCTCTTTTTGTTTCTTTTTATCTAAATTCCTGCAAAACACCAGATTGGGTGAAGATTCTATAATTTTGCATTAAAATGAACATTAAAGTCTCAAATATACATGAAAAATTGACTTAAAAATAAATGAGTTTCACACTCATCAGACACATATTTATATCATAGAACTACTAAAACCTAAGCAAAACATGGGGATAAAATGAGTATTCAAGATCCTCATCACACGCAAAAACTTAAATCTTTGCTTGTCCTTAAGAAAAGGAAAAACACACATATATACAACACACTAAAACAAATATGAGTAGAGAATGGTGCTAGCAACAAGTTAGGAGAATACCATGACAAAGTTCTATGGAAACAATATAGCCTACATGGGATCCCAACACATTTAAAATCTTTAAAGGCAAGGCATCTAAGGGCATGGTAATAAATGCAAGCTTTGCCTCCAATTTCTCAATGAATCATTCCTAAAGAAACTTGGTGAAAATGGTATGCTAGATCTCAAATATAAACGGAGGTTCTAAGACACTTTTCAACTAAACTAAACCCACTCATTTGAAAGAGATTAAAAAAAATAGGTTGAGAACGCACCTTTTATTCAATACTAAAACTAAAAAGTAGGATGCAATGCTAAGGCGCACTAGAAAAGTGTCCACGTAGTGGGAATCCTTTAGTGATTCCGCGATTGGATTAGGGGCACCCGGGCATTAAGTTCCTTTGAACTTCACCTAAACACTTAACTAGAAAATAAAGTACCTCCTTGTGAGACTAAACCATCCTGTCCCATGTAACGGACCGGTGAAGTCAATGACTCTGACTAGTTGGCTTAGGAAGCGTAGGCTTTGAAAGGCCTTAAGGCGTATAGAGATTCAAGTGGAACAACTCACTTATTTATCTATTTTCCTTTCTTTTTCTAATTTTTTTTCTTTTTATGTTTATTTTTCTCTTTTTTCTTTTGTTTTTGCAATTGTGGGGCTCATCGGCCCTCTTTATTGAGGTGTCCCAACACTATGAAAGTTAAGGTCTATCAAAGTAAGTTTGGTTGGAGAAGAAGAGGCCAAAACCTCGGTGTACAACTGAGATCTAATGTATGTGTGTGCATGAGTTCCATTAAGAAGTGGTTCTTTGAAAAACATGAAGGCTCTAAAACCAAGCCTCCCTACAACCGCTCATCTGCTCAATCTTGGAGCATAAATGTGATGGTATCGAGTTTGGCGAATAAACAAACTTTTAAAAACCTGATGTCAAAGAATTATCCAAGCGGTTGTTAAGCACGAATCAACTCATATGAGACCTGAGAAAACACAAACACAAACATGTATATCACAATGCACTAAAAAGAAATCCAAAATTTGAGTTCCTACCATAATTTGTCCCAAACTTAGACGAAGCAATTCCTCAATGAAATAGTGCATGAAAAACAAGAAGGGAAAGAGAGGACTCCCCTGAAGTGATCATTGATCATCTCGTCTCTTGCCTTATAACCAACTTTAAGACTTCCAAAAACCTGAAAAGAACAACTAAAAAAAAACAAGATTCAACAAGAAAAAAAAAACTAGAAAAGGGAAAAGGAAACATTACTAAGCTTGGGTTGCCTCCCAAGAAGATGCTCCATTTTTCGAGTCCAGCTAGACTCTACCAACTACGGATAGGTTAGTGATTTTGGCCTCCATCATTCTTTGAGAGGCGATAATTGTGCTCAATCAGCAACTTGAGCACATAGTCTTCCACAATTTTATTATCTTTTTTATTTTTATTTTTATTTTTTGTTCTAGTGTGGCACCATTTCCTTACACAACTGAACAATGCACTCTTCCACCTTAGACATGGGGGTTACTTTCGCAATGTCAAAGTTCTCATACATCTCACCCCATGGAGCCAACTTCATAATGGTCTTTACAACTTCTTTTGTCGTGTCGTGTGATTCCGGAGCAATTGGGTCATCTTTCTTCTGACTAAGGACAAAAGAAGAAAAGAAAAACTTCCCATTCACTAAAAAGGAGATTTAGTGACAAATTTTTAATATGGTAAAAAAATTTTGTCACTAAATATTTCTATTAGCAACAAAAATTTTAATTTGCCTCAATATTTGTAGCATGCACTAATTTTAGAGACAAATATGTAACTTTTGTCGCTAAACATATTGTTGAGAAGAAATCTATGCAACTACATTATTTATAAAATAATTTGTGATGAAATTTGACATTCAATGGCAAAAAAATTTGTCTCGAAATGTAAATTTTAGCAATGAAATATATCATCCCAAATTTTTGTTACTTAAAAATGTTTAAGAAATTTAAAGACAAAATTTGTTTGTCACTAATATTTATTTTTCTAAAACATGATATATCATATCTAGATATTATAATTAATTAATTTTCATTATATATATATATATATATATATATATATATATATATATATATATATATATATATATATATATATATATATATATATATATATATATATATATATATATATATATATATAATTACTTCATATATTATACTAATATATTTTTATTTTTATAATTCATAAGCCTATATTTATTGAAATATAATTTTATATTTCTTATAATAATATATTGATTTGAATCATTTGTAACCCTTGAGTAAGAATGACTATAGGACAAGTTTGAGATAAGAACTACTCAAAATAAATTTGACAACGGCTCCATTTTAAAAAGCAAATGGCACATGGACCAAACAAGTAAAGTAGTATGAGAAATTCCCATAGACGGGTTTAACTTTAATTTTTTTATCTTTTCCAAATTAAAATTACGTTACGATAGGTGTATTTTATAAGTAATAAAATTATTATCATTTTTATGATACGATGAATTGAAACAATACTTGAATTCACCTAGGGATTCAAAGAAAAAACAAATCCAAACCCGTTTAAAAGAACTGAAACTCATCCCACCAATGTCAAATCCCTACCCTTGAGTGATTGGATTTTATAAGAAAGGTTCAATGATCTTATACAATATTTTAAATTATAGGATCATTTCTGCATGTGACTATGGTTTTGTGTAAGAACTTTTGCTCCATTGATTTTTTTTTAACTACTTATCACTGTTCAAACATACATATAATCTTGATATTAAAATATATTAAATATTTTAAAACTTATGTTATATTGTCAATAAAGTAATGTTGAAATTTAATTTATGAAGATATATGATGTTGCATTGTTGGTCAAATGTCTTTCAAGAACATTCAATCTCAATTTTTCTTTCTAACTCTTTTTTTTCTTTTGGAATCTCTTACTATATATAGTTTTTTATTTTGTTTTCTTTTTTTATTTTATCACTACAAGAAAAATCGAAATTAGAGACGGACAATTCTGTCTCTAATCCGTCTGGAAACGAAATTCTAGACGAATTAGAGACCGGATTAGAGACCGAATTTTCGATCTTTAAAACGCTAGTATCTAATTATGTTCATCTCAATTCCGTCTCTAATTAGGGATGAAAATATTAAGTCTCTGTCGAGACAAATCGAGACGAAAATTTCGTCTCAAATTGAGGCAATTTCATTCTAACGAAAACGAGAATTCCCTCTCAATTAGGGACCGATTTGATTCCGCCTCTAATCAGAGATGGAATAATTCTATCTCTGATCAAAGACAAAAAAATTTCGCCTCAGATTAGAGATCGTCTTAGATTAGAGACGGAAGTTTTACGTCTCTATTCTAATCAAAGACAAAAAAATTTGTCTCCATTTTGTCTGTAAATACTGGAACTAATTTTCGAAGGTTTTAGCTTTTATTACTAATTGAACCTATTATGGCTGAAGATTTCAATTATATGTAATCATAAAGTTCTAGATTTAAGAATTAAATTAATATATGTCATTAAATAAGTTGAAACACTATATTTTTCATTAATTATAAAATCAATAGTACATAGATAACAAAATAATGTAATGTCAAATGTACTAAATACAATATACTAACTACTAATCAAACTACAAATTCTTAGTGTCCTCAGGAACATTCTTCCAAGTATACTCATCCTTGTGAAGTTGCTCCTTAAAAATCTTGATGGCTTTTTATGAGCATTCTTCGTGGGATAGCAACGTGTGATGAAAATTACTTTCTTGTTAATTACATTATGTTATTGCTAATGCTACAATATTACTTAAAACCATAAAACAGATTTAATAAAGCGTGTCCTTATTTTGTTTTATTAAGAGATACAATGGACTTGCCCTATGCAATAAAGTTTTCAAAGTTAGTAATCTACATTAAATAATTATACCCGGTGTCTCCTTTAAGCATGTTGAGTGAACAATACAGTGAAACCATCGGATTGCTTGACTTTGAACAACTTGAAAGTGCACAACCTACAAATACCATATCATCAGTAAAAAAAGACTTTATCACGAACAAGCGCACAATCGCAGTCAATGCACTTTCATTCTGAAGTTTGGAGAGAGAATGTTTATAACTTTGATGAAGAACTCCACGAGCTTTGTTCATATGCATTTATTAAAGGTATGCTTTGTGTTATATGGATAGAGTAATGTCTCTTTTGAAGAAAGTAGTAATAGCAGACAAAGATGCTTGGAAGCCATTTCAAGTTATTGATAGGTTATAACAGAGCATCTATTTTAAAACTAATGGTGCAACATTAATCTGAATATGGCTAATGAGTCTGAATGCAAGATAAAAAGCTTAGGATAACATGTGAAAAATCATTGCAATAGCTTGCCCTCAGAGCAGACTAATTTCATTTTCAACTATTCCATATATAGGACTATGCATAGAGCAAAGCACCTTTGACATCATTGAAAAAAAAGAAATCCTCTTCTGAAGGATAGCCAAATTGGCTCGATTGAATATAGAATTCACAAAAGCTTAGTCTGGAGATGACTTAGAAGGAATTAAGATTTGTTTTATTACCTCTATGCTTAGCAACAACCCATTTAGCCATGCTCAAAAGTTAAAACACTGCCTTCTTAATTGCTGATATTTTTGCAAATCAATGACTTGCCTAACAATAAGTTATTTGTGGTATTTTTCCAGATTTTCCTCAGGGTGGATCTTTATAGGAAGTAGTGCGTTCGGACTCAAATTTTCAAAATTATTTCCAAATTTCATGGGTAAACTTGAGATGCTCACGGATCACAGTTGAGTATAGAAATTTCAATTTTCGTAGCTTAAATTCAAAATGAAACTCAAAAGCCAGACATGAGTCTTTGGTGGAATGTCCATTTTGTTGTAGCAACTATATAATGTTTTCAGCAAGTTCATGGCTAAATGGTTCCAGCTCGAAGCCGAGACAACATCAAATTCATATTAAAGGCTGTTTGTGATGAACCATCAACATGTACCTAAGCCAGGAAAGTAATAGGAGTTCTATTAGACTGTAATTACTTTCATTTGAAACACACACACACATACATAGTGACAAGAAATTCAAATTGATTATTAAGTTTGGAGCACTATATAGGGAATAAGTAGAAGGGTTAGATAGAAATAAAAATGATGGAAGAAATAGTATATGGAAATGACAAACATTTAACATCAATTGCAAATGATTTGAAAATTATTACTACTGTGAGTAATAAACAAAAGAGGCGATCTCATGGCTAGCCATTCTTCAAGTATTGATAGGAGTTATTGTATACTTCAAGCAATCAAGCATGTGCAATTTGAATTATGTGACTAAACACAATGATTCTACAAAAGCTTTTCTTACATGGTTTCCAATTCAAAAACACAAAACACAAGTCATCTAACAAGTTACAAATGCATAGAAAGAGAAAATCAAGCTCAAAATGGCCAAAGAAGCATATAGCTACTAAGATCAGGAAAAGTTTTCCCACCTGAGCATAAGTTGATTGGAACAACTATAGTATGGAGCAATAATGCTAAATTCAATTTCATTAGATTAAAGAGATCCAGACTAACGGGCTCATGTAAGGGACTGAAACAATTAGTCTTAATCAACGGCAGCATCATCACTAATCAGCATTCGGGAGCTGACTTTTCAATCCCTTTGCTTTGGTATTTACATGAGACAAGAGCCAATGACTCCTAGAAAAACTAAAGCTGGTATTTCTTTTTCTTTTATCTCGAGGAAATAAGAAAATTGATTCTCTGTTAACTAGTTCGAGAGGTCTCTTTGATCAATTTCAGGTACATATACATAAAATGGAGAGAAGTGGAAACTAAGAAACCCAATCGGTTATACTTAGAGAGAGCTGAATTTGATGGTAGAAGGCCAACATAAAAAAAAAAACCAAAAGCAGGATAGTCATGAGAATATTCGAATACTTAAAAGTAAACATTCTAATACATGTTTCAGTCAAACCATTTATTAGACATGTGAGCTCATACGGCTATCTTGAAGGGAAACAATATATTGATGCAGGATTCTATCCTATAGCACCAGCAGGAGACCTCTTGGATTTGTGTTCTCTTTCTTATACGGGTTTCCTTAAACGGGGTTGTGCATAGCATGTTTGACAAAATTTCATTTAAAAGAACCCTTTCGGCCCTTGAGAAAAATTTGTAATTTTCAAGGGAAAAGAAACACTAATCAATGTGATAAACCTTGATTCATCAATTCTACAAAATCAATACAAAACCACTATAATGCAAAAGTCACATGAAAGTTAAAAGAAAAGGCAACCTTACTAATGTATAGAAAAGAGTTAATTCGGATGAAATCCAAACCTAAATTAACCACCGAATGCATGGTAGTTCAACCATTAAAATTCATTGTTTGAAGATGAAGAGAAAGTTAGAAATGGGAGAGGAGATGAAAATGGTAAAGTATAAATTTGAGAACAAAAAACTTCAAATACTAGGAAACCCTAGAAAACCATATGATACGTGAGAAAATCAGAGAGTGAAATCATAAAAAAAAATGATGATCAATTGAAAGAATAATGTTTACACCAAAGGATAATACCAAACCTCTGCCCTAAGAATTAATAGTCTCCATTATTGATAAATAAAATTGATTTGAGTTTTGTTTTATTAGAGTTCCATTACATTTGAGAAAGAAACAGTTACATGGACGGCCACATTGTAAATTTTTAAACCAATTTGGCCTGGGATTGGGAGAAATAGTTAGCGGCTTTCACTCGTAATCGAAATCAAGGACGAGCAATCCTCTTCCTTCTCACTAAAATAGTAAAAACTCCCATCTGGTCAATCCATGTAAACCACATCCTCAACTGCATAACTTTCCGCATCAGGGCAAGTAAAGTTATGGATCTTCCATGATTCATCACCGACGGAGTATGTGCTGATACGAATTTGATCGCCGACGAAATAATGTGGCACGAAGAAGACGCAATCTATAGAAGTTGGAACCGATGAGAAAGCTGCATCTGCAATCCGGATGTCTTACAAGATGATGCAACATCCTTCCACCACACGGGTCCTAAAGCTCCTTTCACATGGACTTAATGAGACCAATGCAGGTTGAAATCTAGGAAGAAAAAGCTTATTGTGTCGAATGACAAGGAACACGAGCAATTTTGAGCAAAAAATGATGAGGGCATATTTTTAGGATACTCTCCAAACAACCGTTTTTACAAATTATTTAATAGAATGACAAAACGACATAATCAAGCATCGTGGTAGTTGATAATCGATAATCTAACTCTTTTGAAATAAGGTAGGACGATGCAAAACTCGGGCTCTTACACAGCTGGATGAGACTAGTTAGAATGATAGTGTCTCAGTAGATGATGCATCATCTGGTATGACACTATAATGTGACAACATCAATGCATTTAATTTATCTCAAAAACTAGTTCAGTATTCACGACCCAAGAGAATCAAACATCACTTTACTAGAAATACAGTTGAAGACAAGGTGATAGGACTTAAGTACATTCCTACTACACACCAAATTGAGACCACCAGTTGGCACCCACGATGATTGAGACACTCAAACTCTTTAGGATCATCAGGTGTCATCTAACATGCCTCATTAAGCGCGAAAAGAGAATAAAACATTCATCAGCAGAATGTCTCTCATCATCAAGTAAGGTGGGTAAAATTTAAAAAGAAAAAGAAAAATAGAGATCTCTTCCTATAAGAGTGGAAGCTTTTTCCCTTCAAATAGTGTGCTGCTCTTCTTACTTTCGAAATCATTACAGGAATATTTTTTTTCTTGAAATATAAAGGCATGGCGCGTATTTGTCAGCCTTGAAAGTCGCTTTCTAATTCTATAAAAGGAAAGTTAAGATTTTTTTTTTTTTAAATCTCTTCATATTCTCGTTTTCTTTATGTGATGCAAATTTGCTCTCAAGGGTGGAACTTCCCTTAATCGTTTTGGGAAGTTAAGAAAATAGGAGAAGAAGTGGAGAATGTGAAGTTCTCAATCTGAAAAGTTTAATGGATGAAACTTCCTTGAATTTTTTGAAGTTTGAAAATCAAGCTCTAAGAGAGGAAAAAGACATAACTCCCTAATGCCATTCCAATCAAGGGGGAAGTAGGAAAATCATTCGAAAAGGGTGAGATCCCTCCCACACATTATATTGCCTTATCTACTGGCTAGAAGGCCTAATCTGGTTTAATCAATACAATAGCATAATATTTGTTTAAGTACAAGTGATTTTTTTTTGAAGAATATTTCTTTCCAATCTCAGAAAAAGGGAAGACATTGTCAAGAATTTTAAAAGCTTCCGTACTTATTTTGGTAAGAGACTGTATTAAAAGGTGTGACATGTTGGCAGAAGATTTAACTCGTATTGGGAAGGGACTTAAGAAGAAAGTAATTTATCTTCCCATGTTTTCATATGGCTCTTCTACAAAATAAGTGGAGGAAATGCAGAGAAAGAAAGAAGTCTGCTTATTTTCTCATGGTTATGATTGTCGTCTAGTTGGACCTTGCCTATTGTTGAGTATTTGGTTAGGGCACTAATGATTGATTAAGTTATGATGGATTTTTCAAATCAATTTTTTTGTTATGAGTTGCATAATTTTTCAGCATTATGGTATGTACCTCTCCAAAGTGATGATGTGTTGCTTATGTTGGCTTGTGTATTTTGAAAATCTTTGTAAAACATGCTTCTCCTACATTATTTCATAGAGAAATATAGAAATAACCTCCCCTTATTTTTCATATCAATCTGGACTCCTAAGTGCCCAATTACTCATCATCAACAAGAAGTATCAACACCTCTCATCCTAAAAAATAAGAGCAATGCTTGTGGCAGCTTCTTTTCTTCAGAAAAGCTATTCCAACGACCTATTTGGTGTGTTCTTCTATTAACGTATCTTGCATAGGGTGCCTCATCTCTTTTTTAACATCCTATATAATATCTCCTCAATATTTAAAATCTCCATGTTTCCTAAACTATCTCAACAAGCCAATTGGAATATTCCGATTTCCTTTCATATTTATCATAGTAGAATATCTTCCTTCCTTGGAAATCTTACAAAATAAAATTTAATCTCTCTTATTTGATTCGTGTAATATTGCTCAATATTCACCTCTAACTTTTTTTGTTCATCACACCAAATATTACCTCTTGATTTATAGAATATTGGCTTCAAAATCGGATTTTAGTGAATATGGTAAGTTGTATCACACAACATGATTCATTAACTTATGTGACATCAACAGTGACACGAGGTTCTGTCGTTGGAAACATACGATTTATTTTTACCTAAGATTATAACAAGAAATATCTTCAACATAAACAAATGTTTTATTTATTTTTATAAGTACGATGCCAAATAATGATATTAACGTTTCTAATTATTTTTCAAATATTTTCTATTAACAACATAAAATAAGGGTTCCTGACTTCACATATTTAATATTATTGTATCTAGATTCATCTATAATAAAAAGTTGAATTATTATTTATTTTTAGAAAATATTTATTATTAGGTAATAATGGAAAAATTAAATTAGTAATAATCAAGGTACCGCTTTTTATAGAAATATATTATTGGCTGCTCGAAACGATAATCGTCTGGTGAAACCCCGCAAAATCCAAGATTTTGACAGCGGTAAAATAGAAATTTCTGGCTGAAACCGAATTTTCTGTATCTCGATGACTAAACTGACTCGTTGAATTGCCTCACGAAATTTAATACCACATCGATTTTCGTTGATTCGAGGCTGGCCTGGATTTCACGCTGAGACGTGAGGGTGTCTTAATACGACGCCATGTGGTACGATATATGCACACAAACAGTCACCTCCTGGGCCTGGGCCGGAAGCTGATGTCATCATCACTCACTCCACTGCTCACCCACGCCTGGCCCTCTCTCGCTCCTCCTCCCTCTTCTCCTCCTCCTCCTTCTCCTCCTCCTTTCGGCCATTAGAAGGAATGGCTCACAAAACGAGCCATGTGTGGGGAAAAGGATCCCATGGCTCATCAGCCATGTGGTGATGATGTCAAAAGGCGAATTACAACAAGAAAATGACAATTTATTGCCACATGCGAGACTATAATATGAGAATCGCCTCCTTTCGACCGGATGTGTGTCTAAAAAAGTAAATGACCAAAAAGAGTAAGAGAATGAGGAGAAAATGTTAGAAAATGAGAAAGGAGAAAAGAGAAAAAAGAAAAGAAGAGCAAAAGGAGAAAAGTGAATATGAGCAGAAGAATCTCAGAAAGAGGAGATGCGTTGGCCAAACATGGAGAAATCCCCAGAGAGAACGTCCGACTTCTCTCTAAATTCAGAAGCATCCAACCGTCTGATTCCTCTGAGACAAGAAGGGAAGTTGTTCCCACACCTGAGAGGACAACGCGCGGATCTTGGCTGGGAGTTTCTTCAAACTCCAAAAGGTGGATATTTTCCTACTTGGTTTATTTTTAGCCTAAAGGCTTTATAATGGTAGGGTCGCTTGGAGGCCATGAGAGGCCATGTAAATTAGTTCTATGCTTGGAATTCCTCAAAGTGGGTATGGATCACTTCACCGTCACCTGATCAGGAGTTAGAACAACTAGAAACCTAAGTTTTGTGTATTATGGTTTGTCGATGTGTGAAATGATATCGATTTACGCTTTTTGATGATTAATATGGTTTGTACGAGATGTATTATATGTATAAATTATAATTTTCCATGGTTTGTAAATGTTTCATGTAGGTGTCATCATGCATGTAAATACGAGGAAAACTTACTGCATCATGCATTTCATATGCACGATCACATCGCGTCAAAGCCCAGCAATGGTATGCGGACCATCTTATGTTGGTGAAACGGGTCGTGAACTCTGGAAAATGGGAGAAAATCAAGGTAGAGATTCACGCAGTGTGTAAAATGATCAAAAATGATAAATTACATGTTCATGAGCAAGTTGGTAGATCCCCCCAAGGTGAAAGTCCTGCCGTTACCTACTGTCATAGACATGTAATCCTGACTGATGTGAAGTTCTATGTAAAACGCCAGTGCCGCTGAAGGTTCACGGTGTGTAAACCCGAACTGGTCCACAAAATAGCGCGAAAATAATCAAAATCGATTTTGATAACAAAACGAAGTCCAATTGGTCAACAAGTGGTGTATGATAGTTTATCACACTGCAGATTCCAGCGCGGCGAAATTTACGACTCAAAGCAAGGAGTACGAGGTCGATCTCATGCATGATATAGACATTTCATATAGAAAATAATCGTATGGAACGTGATCGATTGTTTATATATGCCACACGTGATATGCATTTCGTAGTGGGAGTAACCTCGTAGGAAAATTTTCACCTGGCTTCGCTTTCACCCCGTTGTCATGCACCCTTTCTCAGCAAGACTGTCCAGTGGTATTTTATCAAAAGAGAGGTATCTTAAGAAGAAAGCCTTAAATGTGGCTTTAAGAAACATTGTAAATATGTATAAATCTTTTGGTGTAACGCTACGAAAACTTCTGGAGAATATAGAAGGTCGAGATTGATTGTTTATGAGACATGGGTCGCCCACAGGCAGTTTTACTTGTGCCGTTGTCTCAGAACACGAGACATATAGAATTTCCGCAGTTGACTGGGTAGATCAACTGACACCCCTAATCAGGCGTCATGAAGATGGCATCGCAGCAAAACTGCTACTCCTGGGAGCTCCTGGTGTGTAGAAAGCTGGGGTATACGAGACACCATGACTGTGGGCAAGGGATGACCATACATCAAAGGTGCATTTGTGAATTAAATGTGATGTGTGATGGTGTATAAATATGTTTGTTATGAATTGTGTGAATGGTATGTTTCGTGAATAGCATATAAAAGAACGCTAGTATCGAGAAAATCTAACCTTAGGTGTTCCGTAATTAATGTACGTAATGGTCCGTAAATAAACAGAATAAACGGTAAATAAACGAAAAAATATTTTTCTCGACAAGGCTCCGCTTTGAACATGAACAGATGAGTTTCAGAATTGAAAATTATTCCGGGCCATGACAAGGAAAACGAGTAGTACTAACCCAGAAATTTAGGAAGTGGGTAAAGCATGGTGGCAGGCCAAGCTATCAGATCTTTGTGGAGTAGCAGCAAGGCCACCGATGATGGAAAAAAATTTTGATTTTTCTTGCAAAGGTTCTAGTTTTCAAGACCGTTAGACAGAATAGTGAGAGCCTCCGGGAGGTTGTTCCAGCGCGACATGGAAAAGAGTTGTAATTCAACTCTTAAAATGTGAATTTTCGTGATACCAAAGGAAGAAGCATCGTGTGATCTAAGAGAGTAGCAGAAGAAAGGTCGCGAAAAAAAGTGGTTGTGTTAGAATCTCTGTCTGCGTCGCGATGGATTCGAGGTCGCCACCTGGTGATTGGACGTGAGGTCGCTACCCAGAAATGGGCGCCGCTGACCGCCTATTGCAAATAGAAGTGGCCACCGAGTCGAGGTCATGGCTATCATGCTCGTCGCATAATGGTGACAAGAGGAGGTCGCGGCATGCCGCTGGAGTCGCTAACACGCAACGTAGCAATGAGTTGATTCTGCGTTTGGCATCATTCGATGGGCTGTATACGGCAAATAAAGTGGTCGAAGGGGCTTGATGTCGCGGTTACGAATCGATGTCGCAATACGGGCGCGCTAAGTTGGTTATGTCACATCATTTTGATGTCGCGGACATGGACAAGAAGCCGAGGTCGCATGAAGACGATGTCGCGACATAGGTTAGTCTCCAGGAGGTCGCGACATGGAACCTACGCCGCGACCGCCCAGGGAATCATGTTCGCCATGAAATCGATGTCACACGGATAGGTGGCGACCGCTTGAGGTCGGGCAGAGAGACGGCGTCGCCATACGGCTCAAGTCGCGACCGAGTGGCGACGCGCTCGACACCGGCGGCGATGCGTCGCACATGATTCGGCCGCCGATGTCGCCGACATCGGCGGACGCCACGACCGGCGCTGATCGCGCGAGAGGTCGGCTAGCGCCACGATAGGAGCTTGCGCGCGCTGACCGCGCACGCCGAAGCTACGGGCTCGCGCCGGGTCGCGGCGCGGGCCATGCGCCCGACTGGCGCTAGGCGCCTAACAACGCTTCACGACCTCGGCACCACACAGCGGTGTCTCGCGACATGGGTTTCAAAAGACTGCACACAACTCCAGCTTTTGTGGATAAGAAATCGCTTATTAAACATCGCTTGATCATCGCTCATGGACACCGCTCATGAACACCGCTCACGTAAAAAAAGAGCAAAATTTTAAAATTTCTTACAAGATTTAATAATTAAGATATTTGGCATGCATTTATTATAAATGCATTTCGGATTCCAGGCATTCGAAATTTTTATTTTTCCGGCAGGTGAATAGTGTCTCGAGGTCAGAATGCGTCTTTCGTATACGCTATTAATGTTCTGGCGTTTTTCGCGTGATTGTGTTTCAAATCAAGGCGGGAAGGGACATATACACTGATCGATATATGGGAATTATGATTGCGCCAAGTAGTGCGCAAGAACATTATATGCATGGTTTAATGCGTGATAGTGAGTAAAGGAATGCTAAGGTTAAGAACTATAACCTTAGGAACTTGGATAAGGAAACGAACACGAAAGTTTTGAATTTACTTATGAGTGGTTGGCAATTAGCACCGCTTAGGAAATGAACGAGTTAGTTCATGGTTGTAAAGTCCGGCACAATTGCCGTGCATCGCTATGTGGACTGAGTGAAAATTTAATGAATTCACACATTCGACATATGCATGGCTAGTCGAGGCGATGTGACGTAGAGGTCGCCCACGTACCGGTCGTGCACCACCCCAAGATCCGACCATCCACAAAGATTTACTCAACAGCCTCACGAGGCAAAGAGGTATCAATGGCCGCTAGCGCCGTTATATACGAGAGTCGCGAGGCCCCAAGAACCCCGGCGCTAGAAGACACCATCCTCCGACGCTCATTGTGGGAGGAGATCCAATGGTGGCGAATTACTGGTTTACGCAGACGGAGAATATATCGTGAGGCTACGGAGATCACCCGATATCGCTAGATCAAAGTTAGTCAGATTCCAAATTTGGGGAGGGCGAGGCCTGTGTACGGGGTGGAGACGGGCGAGGGCTTCCTAGAGATTTGGGAGGCGTGACACGGGGCGTAGCTCAAGCACGTTCACGGGTGCATTTTCCGTAGATCGCGAGACACGCTAAAGCCTCGTGATCTCCCTAGAGTCACAGGAGCGATGACAAATTTGATGGACTACGTGGCTGGGATCTCACGCAGCTACCAGATTCGCCGATTCCACTACGTGGCCGCATACGGCCAAAGTCGAGGCTCGAACGGGTCAAGTCATTCATTCTGGCAAGATCAGGAGCCCGCCTCACAGGATAATGGATTCTATAGTCAGGGATGTAAAACACCATAGAGAGAGAGATCGAGGATGCACGAGGCATTCAGATAATGAAAAGCAATGGGAAGAGAAAGGGAGATCACCTTCTTCCAAAGACAGAAAGAGGCGAGCCTCCCGGTCCACGAGAGCCAAGGATACAGGTCACCAGGCCGACATGACATGCTTCTACTCGCCATCACCGACATATGAAAGAGGGATCGCCACTCTGGGAGTGTGGATCCCGTAGCTCGGTGCCTGGCAGGTGTCCAGCCATCAAGTGGGGACAAGCTACGGATCAGTTGTTCCTTCTCACTCCAATGTGGGTCGAGAACTGGCTTCACGCGAGGTGTTACACAGCGCCGGCGCAGACAGACAGCCGAGGGGCCAGGTACGGGTCGAGTCGCACATGGTTCATGTGCCGCACTTCACCCAGTAGCGTGTCTACGCGCATGGTACCAGAGGTCGAGCGCAGACGCCCGATGCAGGTATGTTCTACTCCCCGTGATGTGTTGATAGTGTAATATGTTTATTATTATCAGATCCGTGTGGTAGGTTTAGGCCTGGAGGTTGAGGTCTCTAGGAGAGCCAAGTGTTCTGTGGAATTCTTCCTCAGAATTAAAGAGTCGGATACGTGGAGACTGGTGAGTCGTGATCCTCAAGGATTCTCGCCTCACTTCATTGAGCGTATGTGCATGTGGGATTTGATGTGTGGGGTGGTGGAATTTCGACGAAATTCTTAAGGGAGGAATGAAACCCTAGAAAATCCAAGTATTTGGATAGTGGTAAAATAGAAATTTCGCTGAAAACCGGAATTTTTCTAGATCTCTGATGACGAAACCGACTTCTCCGCTGGCTGAATCTGCCTCACGAATTACTACCACATCGATTCGCCGACCTGAAGGGCTCCGATTTCACGCTGAGACGCCGGCGTGTCTACGACACATGGCATGATACGATGCCATCGCGCGCCATGTGGTCTACTAAAAGGAATGGCTCACAATGAGATACGGGCGTAGTGATCCCACGGCTCACATCGAGCCATGCACACTTACGTCGCACGGACTATGAAATGAAGCGAAAATTACGAAATTTATACTCACATGCGAGACGGAGTAAATGAGAGGAATCGCCTCGACCGGATATGCATTTCCAAAAACATGAGAAATGCACTAAAAAGCAGGTTATAAATGAGGAGAAATGAAAGGAAATGAGAAATGAGAAAAGAGAAAAAGAAAAGAAGAGCAAAAGGAGAAAATGAACAAGGAAAGAGTAAGACTCAGAAGAGGAGATGCAGCTACTAAACATGCAGAAACTTGCAGAGAACGCTCCAATTTCTCTCTAGATTCAGCGATCCAACCGCTTCGATTCCTTCGGCATACAAGAAAGTAAGTCGTTTCTACACGGAGAGGACAACGCGTGGATCGTTTCGGAGCTTCTTCAAACTCCAAAAGGTGTGATATTTCCTACTTGGTTTATTTTAAATTTCAAAGCGCTTTATAAATTAGGTCAAGCAAGTGAGCCATGAGAGGCCATGTAAATTAAGCTTCTATGCTTTGGAATTAAAGGGTATGGATTTAAGATCCTGGCTTCACTCTGACGCTGGAGTTGGTTTGAACTAGAAACCGAAAGTTTCTAAACATATGGTTCATTGGCGGTGTGGAAATGTGATATCATGCATGCTGATGATTAATATATTTGTACAGGTAGATTATATGTATAAATTATAATTTTCCACTGTTTGTAAATGTTTCATGTAGGCCATTCACGCATTTAACATGACGAAAATACATCGCATCATGCATTTCATACGCACGCCACATCGCCGTGCCAGCTGGTGCATGGTAAGGTTTATTCATCTATTGCCGCGAACGGCCGCGAACTCGAAAATGACAAAGTTCAGCGCAGTAGATTCAATGAAACAGAAATGATCAAAATGATAAATTACATGTTTCATGAGTGTCAGATCCCCGTGCGAAATTCCACGCGTTACTCACTTAAGCAGAGACATTTAATCCCAATGATGTAAGTTCGTGAAAATGTTGAAAGGCGTATAAGGCCCTACTTGCAAACCCTAAATCATGGTCCATAAAATAAGTGGAAAATAATCAAAATCGATTTTTGATAAATAAAATCGAGGGTGTCCGAATTCGCTTAGTCATACAGGATGTGTTTTAGTCATTAATTTCAGATTCCAGGTGAGGAAAGTTTACGTGATCGTGTGGTGAGCATGAGTGTCGACTTACGTACGATATGACATTTCATATGTAAAAATAATCAGAGCTGAATGCTGATTGATTATTATATATGCCATCAGATATGCATTTTAGCGTGGGAGTAACCCCTTGTAGGTAATTTTCATCGGTTCTCGCCACTCCCGTCAGCACTCCCTTTCAGCAATAGGACTATCCAGGAGACGGCAGACGCAGAGGTATCTTTTTGAGAAGAAAGTCGAATGCGGCTTTAAGTAAATATTTTCGTGAATACGTATAAATCTTTGTAACGCCACGAAATCTCGGTAACATAAATGTAGAGCATTTGCTTACGAAGTACTGATGTATCGCCCATGAGGCTATTTTACTGAAGCGCAGGTCTCGTAACACCGGCATATTATGTAATTTCCGGGCAGCCGACGGTGAATAACCACACCTCCTAATCGGGCGCCGCACCGCCAATCGATACTTACTGGCCAAAAAAATCGAGAAAATCATAAAATCGTCGAAATATCGACATGAAATATCTAAATTTTTGATATTCGACCGAAATTTCGAGACTTTATCTCACGCGACGATGCACCGTTATTTCAAAAATACGCAAAATATCAAGATATATCGGTAACACTCCAAGAAAATATCTTAAAATATCTAGAAATATCTAAGAAATATCGATAAAATATTGATAAATATCGCGAAAATAGCCAGAATATCAACTATTTTGACTTAAATCAAATACAATCAAGTATAAATTAAATCACAAATTCGCTTTATAATCCAACGACTATTTTAACTCCAAAATTCTATAAATACCCTAAAATCATACAATTTCTTACAACTCATTCATACACATCCAAACTTCATTTAACTCTCAAATTATTTTTCTTTGTGATTTATCTCAATATTTCAAGCATTCGTTATTAATATCATTTCATCAAGACAGACTTTTATCACAAATAATATAACTGTTCCACATCTATTTCTCATTTCATTTTTAAACGACCATCAGAACGTAATTTCTCGATAAATCATAAATGCATTTCTCGCCTTCAATAAAGTCAGAGATATTTGCTTATTTATACTTTTTTATAGTTCAACAAAGTATTTCCATGAATTTCAAAGATTTTCATAATTGCGACCGATATTCATTAAAATATCCACCGATATTTTATGATATTTCCGATATATCCATAAAATTCAAAAACCGATATATCCGTAATTACTGATATTTTGTTCTTTGATAATAATATCCATAAAAAAATAAAATATTCATTTTAATTTATTACTTTAAAAACATTAAATTATACCATTTAAAATAATTTTATTTCCATTAAATTGGAAATTTTATTTTATTTATATAATAAAATATATTCCTTCATTTCATCTAGAATAATGTGCCATTTTTCAAACAAACAACTGCAAATCGCTTTTCCTCGATAATTAAAACAAGAACGATTCCCACTTGGCCTCAACCCTGACCTCTCCCTTAAACGCCGCTTTTAAACTCGAATCTATCAATGGTTTATCAATTGAATTAGGCTTTAGACAACAACAAATAAATTGTTCAAAATTCGTATAATACTTTTCATATCAAATATATAAAAGTAAAAATTAAACAAAATAAATCGAAATCCAAATGAAAGTGAAAAGTCTGGCGGTATACTGTATATAAAAGGAAATGGAAAACCGCCTTGGGGCTTGGTTTTTCTTTTTCCTCTTAATTTATGGAGTGATTTTTCTCCGTTTTCTCAACTATTCGTCTTCTTCATTCGTTATTTACACTGTAGCCGTTACGGCCGCCACAAGTACGACGATGCCGTGATACCCACCGTCGCCGTCGTGGTTGTGAGTATTATCTTTCTGCTGCTCTTTTCTGTTCGTTGTTTCAGTTCATGTGAATTTTGTTTTAGCCTTTTACAGAGTAAAACCTAGCTAAACCCTATGAATATTTAAACATTCTTTCAGTTTTTGTTGATCTTTGTTTCCATTTTGGAACATAAACTAGTTAAACCCTAGGACCTGTAAGCCGTGGTTCAGTTGAAGGGAATTTTGTTTTTAGCAATTTACAGAGTAAAATCTTTTTTTCCAAAACCCTAGGACAATTATATGTTTTCAATTTCTGAGGTTTTTTTTAAGAGTAGTATTTTGAATGGAATCTAGTTAAACGGTTGGAAGTCCGGGAAAAAAAAAGCTCTTAGCTTAGAAGTATCTAGTTTTCATCTAAACATTGGATCTACTTGTTGCTTTGATTTAGGGTTTTAAATTTGAGGTATCGAGATGGCACATCTGGGTGGTGGTGCGGAAGCACACGCCAGATTCAAACAGTATGAATATCGAGCCAACTCCAGTCTTGTTCTAACTACTGACTCTCGTCCTCGTGACACCCATGAGCCCACTGGCGAGCCTGAATCACTTTATGGAAAAATAGACCCGAAAACATTTGGGGATCGGGCTTACAGAGGAAGGCCACCTGAGTTGGATGAGAAGCTGAAGAAATCTAAGAAGAAAAAGGAACGTGAGCCACAACATGCATCTGAACCTGTACCCAGTAGGCAGAGCAAGAGGCGCCGCATTCAAGAAGAAAGTGTTCTATCTTCTACAGAAGAAGGTGTTTATCAGCCCAAGACTAAGGAAACTAGGGCTGCTTATGAGGCCATGCTCAGTGTTATTCAACAGCAGCTGGGTGGGCAGCCCCTGAATATAGTTAGTGGTGCTGCAGATGAGATACTAGCTGTCCTTAAAAATGAGACGATTAAGAACCCTGACAAGAAAAAGGAGATCGAGAGACTGCTGAACCAAATACCGAACCATATATTTGATCAATTGGTTTCAATTGGGAGGCTTATTACTGATTATCAAGATGGGGGTGATGCTGCAGGGCCTACTGCAGCTAATGGTGATGATGCTCTTGATGATGATGTGGGTGTTGCTGTTGAGTTTGAGGAGAATGAGGATGAAGATGAGGAGAGTGATCTTGACATGGTCCAAGAGGATGAAGAGGATGATGATGATGTGATGGAACAAAATGGCTCTGGGGCTATGCAGATGGGTGGTGGGATTGATGATGATGATATGCAAGAAGCGAATGAAGGTATGACTCTAAATGTTCAGGACATTGATGCTTATTGCCTATAAGACTTTTAGGCTTATGAACAAATAGATTTGATCCACAACAGTGCCAGAAGCTTGCAGAAGAGGTACTTAAGATACTCGCTGAAGGTGATGACAGGGAAGTAGAGACTAAGCTTTTGGTGCACCTCCAGTTTGATAAATTCAGTCTGATTAAGTTTCTGTTGAGGAATCGGTTGAAGATTGTGTGGTGTACCCGTTTGGCAAGGGCTGAAGACCAAGAAGAGAGGAAGAAGATTGAAGAAGAAATGATGGGTTATGGTCCAGATTTGGCTGCCATTCTGGAGCAGTTACATGCCACAAGAGCAACTGCTAAAGAGAGGCAAAAGATCTTGGAGAAGAGCATTCGAGAGGAGGCTCGCCGTTTAAAGGATGAGAGTGGTGGAGATGGGGAAAGGGATAGAAGGGGGCCTGTTGATAGAGATGCAGAGAGTGGTTGGTTGAAGGGACAACGGCAATTGCTTGATCTTGAGAACATTGCATTTCATCAAGGTGGTTTTTTGATGGCAAATAAGAAGTGTGAGCTGCCAACAGGGTCTTACCGGCATCATAGCAAGGGATATGAAGAAGTTCACGTGCCAGCACTGAAGGCGGCACCATTAAGACCAGGTGAAGAGTTGATAAAGATATCAGCCATGCCAGACTGGGCAATAACCTCGTCAAGGAATGACCCAGTTGAACAGGGTGCAGAGTAAAGTCTATGAGACTGCTCTTTTTACACCAGAGAATATTCTATTATGTGCTCCAACTGGGGCAGGGAAAACTAATGTGGCTATGCTAACCATACTTCAGCAGATTGCACAAAATAGAAATGAAGATGGGTCAATCAATCACAGCAATTATAAGATTGTCTATGTGGCACCAATGAAAGCTCTTGTTGCTGAGGTGGTTGGTAATTTATCTAATCGCCTGCAGCATTATGATGTCAAGGTGAAAGAACTTAGTGGAGATCAGACGCTGACCCGTCAACAAATTGAGGAAACTCAAATTATTGTCACGACCCCAGAGAAGTGGGATATCATTACCAGAAAGTCAGGAGATCGCACGTATACACAACTTGTGAAACTTCTTATCATTGATGAGATTCATCTTCTTCATGATAACAGAGGTCCTGTGCTGGAAAGTATTGTTGCTAGAACTGTTAGGCAAATTGAAACTACGAAAGAGTATATTCGGCTGGTTGGTTTATCAGCTACACTTCCTAACTATGAAGATGTGGCATTGTTTTTACGTGTTGATCTTAAAAAGGGACTCTTCCACTTTGACAATAGTTACAGACCTTGCCCTCTTGCTCAGCAGTACATTGGAATCACTGTAAAGAAGCCCCTGCAAAGATTCCAGTTGATGAATGATGTCTGTTATGAAAAAGTGAAGGCTGTGGCAGGAAAGCATCAAGTTCTTATTTTTGTTCACTCAAGGAAAGAAACAGCCAAAACAGCTCGTGCAATACGAGACACTGCACTTGCTAATGACACTCTTGGTCATTTTTTTTGAAAGAGGACAGTGCTAGCCGGGAGATTCTCCATAGCCATAGTGAACTGGTTAAGAACAATGACCTTAAAGACTTTCTGCCATATGGTTTTGCAATTCATCATGCTGGGATGGCCAGGGCAGATCGTCAGCTTGTTGAGGAACTTTTTGCTGATGGGTATGTGCAGGTGTTGGT
This sequence comes from Tetrastigma voinierianum, assembly GCA_016808115.1. Classification (NCBI taxonomy): domain Eukaryota; kingdom Viridiplantae; phylum Streptophyta; class Magnoliopsida; order Vitales; family Vitaceae; genus Tetrastigma; species Tetrastigma voinierianum. The sequence goes on along the minus strand of JAEQBH010004885.1, from coordinate 9,135 downwards.
GTCCACAGCAACTCTCGCTTGGGGTGTCAATTTGCCTGCTCACAATTGTCATTATCAAAGGACCCAGATCTACAATCCAGAAAAAGGAGGCGGACTTGAATTAAGCCCTGATGTTATGCAGATGCTAGTCGTGCAGGAAGGCCTCACTATGATTCTTATGGAGAAGGAAATAATCATTACTGGCCACAGTGAATTGCAATACTATCTCTCTTTGATGAATCAACAGCTTCCTATTGAAAGTCAGTTTGTATCTAAACTGGCCGATCAGTTGAATGCGGAAATTGTTCTTGGAACCGTCCAAAATGCTAGAGAAGCCTGCAGTTGGATCGGGTACACCTACCTGTATATTCGCATGTTACGAAATCCTACACTCTATGGTTTGCCACATGATATTCTGTCAAGGGATATAACCTTGGAGGAAAGGAGAGCTGACTTGGTAAGTATCATCTGCATTTCAAATCTTATTTACTTAGAAAAACTCTCCTTTCTTAGTTCACTGTGGGGAGGATATATCCTTTTCTTCAACTCCTGTTAGTCATCTGTTCGATTTATGTTTTTATTTTATTTTGTTTCTGTTATTTTCTTTGTTGCTTCTTCTTTCATTCGTTTATCACTTAGCTTCCCAAATTTAATGGTAGATCAGGTTGGAAATTTATTATATTGTTTCTGTAGATGAAGATAATGGAAATATAAGACATACATGGGATTTTGCAGCAATTAGTACAAATTTGCCATTGTAATGTAGAAACAACTTCAACTCTGAAAATAAATGAATGAGCAGTTGTTCTGTCCTCAAGTTACGGATATTGGCTAATTTGACCCCTCATCTCCCAAAAATGTACTAAAGGTTGGGCTGAGGGAGTTATTGCAATAATTCATTAGAATTACAATGAACTGAGTTGCTGTTGACAAAAATTCCTGGCAGCCAATTATTATTTTTTAAATCTCCTTTAAGGAAAATTTTCCTTGGACAAACTTCCTTTAGGATAAGCAGAGGCTAATCTATTATTTGGCATGCAGTGATCCTATACTTGAAACACAATATAAAAAATGATATATGCTATGCTATATGATGGTGTTTACAATAATAATTTCTTGACTCAAAATGAGAATTCTGTTGTTGTGAGACTGTTGTTGTGTACTTGTTTTGATATTGTTAGTATGCTTCTTGTGTACTTGGGGTGCACCCCCTGATCTTTGATTGACGTATTTTATATATTTTTAATTGCCTACCAAACAAAAACAAACAAAATAGACTAGTTTAGTAGACTATAGGAATATATAATGTGTTTTGTCTCATCCAATAAAGTTGACTTTATTCAAGTAACTGTTTAGTGCACCTATCTGGTTTTGTGTTTTTCATTTTGCTCAAAATCTATGCTGTAGTTAAGCAATACAGGATGGAAATCTTAATTCATAAGGTTACCACTTAATACTTTTAGCTCTGCAGATATATTTCGCTCAATATATTTTTGTTGCCTTGATTTAACCTATGTGGGTTACCAATGGTCACTAGTTTGAGTCCCCTCAAGGCCATTGAAGGTTTACCTACCATGACTTAGAGCTCTGGATTAGCTTAAGTAGCTGGCCCGACAGCCACTATATAAATATATTTATCTATATATTGTTTGCCTTTGATGAATATTCTTAGCAAATAGAGCAAGGTATCCTAGCTGTACCAGACAAACTTTTTGTTTTTGTGTTTTTCCTTTTAAGATAAAAATGAACATTATCATCTTATTGCTTTGAAATATTAAGTGAAATGAACGGTGATATTATCCATGGTCTGATGGAAAGAAGGAAGTTAGGTTTATGCTAGTCCCAAAAGTGACTCACTACTGCTATTAAAAGGTAAAACAGCAATATTAGCCGCACAACTTAAGATGGTTGCTAAGATTTGATAAGGGAGCAAAATCCCTCACAAGAAACAAGGGCTTGGCTCGCTTACAAAGCATCTTACATGGATTCTACGAGCAAACACAATGAACAATCTAATCAGAAGTAATAACTACCATCATCCATTTTGTTATCAAATTTTCGTGAACCTTGGCCGCCTTAGTCATCAGCGATAACACACTGTAATCTTCTTCCAAATTTTCATCAAGGGGACTTTCTCAGCCGCTTATATAAAGGAGAAGAAACGAGAGGGCATGGTGGTTTCATTTGTTGTATGCATCACACTCTTCTCGCTTTAAGGTGGCGATCAAGAGCAACTTGCATACCTAAGTCAAGTTGTCGATGGTTTGAGTCTATTCTAGCTGGAGGATAAATTTGAACAAAAGCGCAAATTATTTCAAATGGAGCTATGCAGTGGATTCGATGGCGCGAACTCGGGCAAGGTCGGGCTCACTGGCCATCCTATTTAGGCCTTCCTCCCCGGGGAGCCCCCATAATCCCAGCTTTGGCTCGGGATGGCAATTCAAGAGCACAGGGAAGAGATTGGCTTTGTGGAAAGAGACATATATCTAAAGGTGGAGGATCACTTTATCCGTAGTACTTTTATCGAGCTACCCATATACTTTGCCCTTTTTCTGATGCCTGACAGTTAGATCATGCCTCGAACAAATTCAAAAGGTTTTTTGGGAGGTGGTACTTGGAGAAAAACCTCATTCAGGAAGTGGCTCTATTAGCTGTCTGCATTTAAAAAATGGGAGGTTTAGGCATTAAGAGCCCGCTTATTTTAAACAAGGCTCATTAAATGGATTTGCATTTCACAAATGAGAGGGAATCCTCCGAGAAATGTCATTCAATGGAAGTTCGGGAGGAAAGAGGTGGCTGCATGACAATTGAGGGATGCTTATGGTTCCGGGGTCCGGCGAGACAGAATGGATACCGTCCGCCCGCCGCTCTCTCCGGGGAATGGAAGGAGACTTCGCCAGCGATGCTCGATGGGGAAGAGGCCTTCTCTCTTACTCCCACTCTTTGCCATGGCAGCTAATAAAGAGGTCTCTGTAGCTAATGGCGGGGAGCCTTCAGGAGGGTGTCTGACCCCTTCGCTTCGCTAGCCTTTAATGATCGAAGTGGGCGAGATTCAAAATCTTCCAAGCCTTACAAGATAAAAGAATTTCCCAAACCAAGATGATTTGATGCTTGTGAGAGAAGCAAAGATGGGTGTTTTTTCTATGAAACTTCTTTCTATAAGGTTTTGCTCGTCTATCTGATTGTTTTTCCCCACCACTATTTGGAGCACTGCTTCAACCAAGCAGCTTTGGCTGAAGCTTCTTCAGGCAAGGTGTTGACTCTTGATCAAATTAAAAACCGGGGAAGAGCCCTAGCCAATAGATGTTTCCTTTGTGGGAAGGATGAAGAGACGATTGACCAATTGTTATTACTAATCGTCCCGTGGTATTTACATGATCTTCTCTGCCATTTCGGGTGTATCGGGTGTTCCCTAAGCTCTGCTTCATAAACCCTCATCTCGTGGCGTGGCCCCCGTGTGGGAAAGAGACTAAGAAGGCTCGATGGCAGCGCCCCTAACATCGCTTTGGACTATCTGGCGGAAAGAATAACATTGCTTTTTGAAAATAAAGAGCTTTCTGGCCAAAGGATGAAGGTCTTATTCCTTTGTAATTATCGGCTCGCACAAATATGTACTTGACTAATAAAAGTTCAGATCCATAGTTGATTTTCTCGACTTGGTTGGGGTGTAAGTGAGGGGTGCAGGGTTTCTTGTTTTTTGTTCCCTTGAGGGTCCCTTACTAAATTTCCTTGGGTCTTCTTTTGTTTTTAATAAATTGCATTTACTCATCAAAAAAAAAAAAAAAAAAAAGAATCTTCTTCCAGTTAGAGATTAAAAATTCCAAAAGCTTTAGCTTGCAACTGATTCTCCCAAAAGGACCTGAATCTATTCTTGAATTTGTGATACCTTCTCTTTTAGGTTTTGAGAACTGTCTTGCCTTTATTCCAGAAATGCTTCTTGTGTTTTTCCTTTTAAGATAAAAATGAACATTATCATCTTATTGCATTGAAATATTAAGTGAAAAGAAGGGTGATATTATCCATGGTCTGATGGAAAGAAGGAAATTAGGTTTATGCAAGTCCCAAAAAGTGACTCCAGCTGCTGCTATTAAAAAAGGTAAAAAACAGGCAATATTAGCTGCACAGCTTAAGATGGTTAAGTTAAGATTTGATACAAGGGAGCAAAAATCGCTTGCTGAAGAAACAAGGGGCTTGGCTCCTGCTTTGCTAAAGCATCTTACATGATCGGCTGAGCAAACACAATGAACAATCTAACTGTAAAGTTATAACTACCATCAACCATTTTGTTATCAAATTTTCATGAACCTTTTGCTGTCTTAGTCATCATATGTAACAAACCAGAATCTTCTTCCAGTTAGAGATTAAAAATTCCAAAAGCTTTAGCTTGCAACTGATTCTCTCAAAAGGGCCTGAATCTATTCTTGAATTTGTGATGCCTTCTCTTTTAGGTTTTGAGAACTGTCTTGCCTTTATTCCAGAAATGCTTCTTGTGTTTTTCCTTTTAAGATAAAAATGAACATTATCATCTTATTGCATTGAAATATTAAGTGAAAAGAAGGGTGATATCATCCATGGTCTGATGGAAAGAAGGAACTTAGGTTTATGCAAGTCCCAAAAAGTGACTCCAGCTGCTGCAATTAAAAAAGGTAAAAAACAGGCAATATTAGCTGCACAGCTTAAGATGGTTAAGTTAAGATTTGATACAAGGTAGCAAAAATCTCTTCTGCTTTGCTAAAGCATCTTACCTGATCGGCTGAGCAAACACAATGAATAATCTAACTGTAAAGTAATAACTACCATCAACCATTTTGTTATCAAATTTTCGTGAACCTTTTGCTGTCTTAGTCATCATATGTAACAAACCAGAATCTTCCAGTTAGAGATTGGGGTACCTGAAAGCTTTAGCTTGCGACTGATTCTCCCAAAAGGGCCTGAATCTATTCTTGAATTTGTGATACCTTCTCTTTTAGGTTTTGAGAACTGTCTTGCCTCTATTCCAGAAATGCTTCTTCTGTACCCAAGTTGATTATAGTAACTTTGTTTTGTATTACTCTTTGACCCATGTGAATACAAGTTAGGTTTATTCAGTGTGCCCATTTTTAACAAGTTTGCTTATTTTATGATGGCATTCTTCTCTTTCTTCTTGCTTTCAGGGATTCTTGCTCTATCCTTCTGATACTCTATCCTTTGTTTGCTTAAACACATGGCTGTGGTTTCTTTTAATTTTCTACAATTGTTTAATCATTATACCCATTATATATGCTAATATTGATCTAATGTTTTTGCAGATTCATTCTGCTGCAATCATCTTGGACAGAAATAACTTGGTTAAGTATGATAGGAAAAGTGGATATTTCCAGGTTACGGACCTTGGCCGTATTGCTAGCTATTACTATATAACCCATGGGACAATATCAACTTATAATGAGCATTTGAAGCCAACAATGGGTGATATTGAGCTTTGTCGGTTATTCTCATTGAGTGAAGAATTTAAATATGTAACAGTGCGACAAGATGAGAAGATGGAATTAGCAAAGCTCTTAGATCGTGTTCCTATTCCCATCAAGGAAAGCCTGGAAGAACCTAGTGCCAAGATTAATGTTTTGCTCCAAGCATATATTTCACAGTTAAAGCTTGAAGGGCTTTCACTGACATCTGACATGGTGTTCATAACTCAGGTTTGTAGTTATCATGGATAGCATTTTTCCCCCTTCCATTCTATGTAGGTTTGTAGTTATCAGGAATCAGGATATTATTTTTTTTTTCCTTCTATTTGTTATTCAATGTTAGATAGTGTTACTTCTGGTTGTTGATTATGTTTTTTCCCTCTTTGGTAGAGTGCGGGACGTCTTGTACGAGCTCTTTTTGAGATTGTGTTGAAAAGAGGATGGGCACAATTGGCTGAGAAGGCTCTGAACTTGTGCAAGATGGTTGGCAAGAGGATGTGGTCTGTCCAGACACCGCTTCGTCAATTCAATGCAATTCCAAATGAAATTTTAATGAAATTGGAGAAGAAGGATCTTGCGTGGGAGAGGTATTACGACCTGTCGTCACAGGAGTTAGGAGAGCTCATACGTTATCCTAAGATGGGCAGAACTCTTCATAAGTTCATTCACCAGTTCCCAAAACTTGAACTTGCAGCCCAGGTTCAGCCAATAACCCGTACTGTTCTTAGGGTGGAGCTCACGATCACACCAGATTTTCAGTGGGAGGATAAAGTCCATGGGTTTGTGGAGCCTTTTTGGATTATTGTGGAGGATAATGACGGGGAATTTATTCTTCATCATGAGTATTTTATGCTGAAGAAGCAGTACATTGATGAAGTTCACACTTTGAACTTCACAGTGCCGATCTATGAACCTTTGCCACCTCAGTATTTCATTCGTGTTGTGTCGGACAGATGGCTTGGGTCACAGTCTGTTTTGCCTGTTTCCTTCAGGCACCTTATTTTACCAGAAAAGTATCCACCACCAACAGAGCTATTGGATTTGCAACCGCTGCCTGTGACTGCGCTAAGAAATCCGTCATATGAAATACTTTATAAAGACTTTAAGCACTTCAATCCTATCCAAACTCAGGTTTTCACTGTCTTATACAACACAGATGATAACGTTTTAGTCGCAGCACCTACAGGGAGTGGGAAGACAATATGTGCAGAGTTTGCTGTATTGAGAAACCATCAAAAAGGATCTGATAGCATAATGCGTGCTGTTTATATTGCTCCCGTTGAAGCTCTTGCTAAGGAACGATACCGTGATTGGGAAAATAAGTTTGGAAGAGGTCTTGGCATGCGAGTGGTCGAATTAACAGGGGAAACAGCAACTGACTTGAAACTGCTTGAGAGAGGTCAAGTAATAATCAGCACCCCTGAGAAGTGGGATGCTTTATCCCGTCGCTGGAAACAGAGGAAGCATGTTCAGCAGGTTAGTCTCTTCATTATCGACGAGCTCCACTTAATAGGGGGCCAAGGTGGTCCCGTCCTGGAGGTGATCGTCTCTAGGATGAGATATATCGCGAGTCAGGGCGAGAACAAGATCCGTATCGTGGCTTTGTCAACGTCTCTTGCAAATGCCAAGGATCTTGGGGAATGGATTGGGGCTTCATCTCACGGCCTTTTCAACTTCCCTCCTGGCGTGCGTCCTGTGCCCCTGGAAATACACATTCAGGGAGTTGACATAGCTAATTTTGAAGCAAGGATGCAAGCTATGACAAAACCGACTTATACCGCAATCATGCAACATGCCAAGAACGGAAAACCTGCTATTGTGTTTGTTCCTACCAGGAAGCATGTCCGACTTACTGCTGTGGATTTGATGACGTACTCAAGCGCAGATGGTGGAGAGAACCCAACATTTCTGTTACGACCTCTAGAAGAACTGGAGGAACTGGACCTTATCGACAAGATTCAAGAAGAAATGTTGAGAGCCACTCTTCGTAATGGAGTAGGCTATTTGCACGAGGGCTTAACCAGTATCGATCGAGAAGTTGTGTCGAGGCTGTTTAATGCTGGGAGGATTCAGGTTTGTGTCATGAGTAGTTCATTGTGCTGGGGAGAGCCTTTGTCAGCTCATTTGGTGGTCATAATGGGAACCCAGTATTATGATGGCCGGGAAAATGCTCATACTGATTACCCAGTCACTGATCTGTTACAGATGATGGGCCATGCCAGTCGACCTCTGTTAGATAATTCAGGGAAATGTGTCATTCTCTGCCATGCGCCTCGTAAAGAATACTACAAGAAGTTCTTGTATGAAGCATTCCCAGTAGAAAGTCATTTGCAGCACTACCTGCATGATAATCTGAATGCTGAAGTAGTTTCTACCGTTATCGAGAACAAGCAAGATGCTGTGGATTATCTCACTTGGACGTTTATGTATCGGAGGCTCACTCAAAATCCAAACTACTACAATCTTCAGGGAGTTAGTCACAGGCATCTTTCTGATCATCTTTCGGAATTTGTTGAGAACACATTGAGCGATTTGGGAGCGAGCAAATGTGTTGCTATCGAGGACGACATGGACCTCTCAGCGTTGAACCTTGGTATGATAGCGTCCTATTATTATATCAGCTATACTACCATCGAGCGATTCAGTTCTTCGTTGACTTCCAAAACGAAGATGAAGGGTCTTCTCGAGATTCTTGCTTCTGCATCAGAGTATGCGCAGCTTCCAATACGACCAGGGGAGGAAGATCTGATTCGGAGGCTGATTAATCATCAGAGGTTCTCTTTTGAGAATCCTAAGTGCACTGATCCACATATGAATGCGCTGCTCAAGCCCACTTCTCACGGCAAAATGTGGCTGGAATCAGCTTGACCAGCGAGAGGTGCTCCTTTCTGCGGGATTGCTTCCAGGCGATGGTCGACGCCATTTCCAGCAACGGTGGCTCAGCCTGGCTCTTCCTTCTTGCCATGGAGGCGAGCCAAAATGGTGACACAGGAATGGAACGTGACCTACAATTTCCTGCAGCTTCCACACTTCACAAAGGATCTGGCCAGAGATGCCAGGACAACCCCGGAAAAAGTATAGAAACCGTCTTCGATTTGGTGGAGATGGAGGATGACGAGAGACGGGAGCTCCTGCAGATGTCTGATTCACAGCTGCTGGACATTGCAAGGTTCTGCAACCGCTTCCCTAACATCGATATGACCTACGAGGTTCTGGACAGCGACAACTTGCGGGCAGGGGATGACGTCATGTTGCAAGTCACGCTCGAACGGGACCTGGAAGGGAGGACAGAAGTCGGGCCGGTCGAAGCCCCCAAGTATCCGAAAGCCAAAGAAGAAGGATGGTGGCTTGTGGTGGGCGATACGAGAAGCAACCAATTGCTGGCAATCAAGAGGGTTGCGTTGCAGAGAAAGTCGAAAGTGAAGCTCGAGTTTGCCGCCCCTGCAGAAGCCGGAAAGAAGACGTATACTCTCTATTTTCATGTGTGATTCATATTGCCAGATCAGAATATAGCCTGCTGGATATCATGGATGCTTCTGCCCATGAGGAAGAAGCTTGAAGATTGCACCCAAATAGAGAAAAGGGGTATCTTCTTGTTTAGTCACAGTTTTTAATTGTTGTTGCTCCTGCTGCCTCCAAAATTATCATGACTCTATGTCTAAAAATGTTGTTTTGTATGTTAATCTAATCCAGAACTAGATATTTGAAA